>JASDQU010884959.1:8361-33733 GCA_032191745.1 Picea mariana
GTGTGGACATTAACAAACTCGATGAACAAATAGTTGAAACCAGAATCGCAGAGAAGTTTGTTTTCTCAGATTGGTACAAAGACATAGTGTCCTACATGTTGACCTTGAAGTGCCCAAGTGACATGACCTCATCTAAATCCAGAACATTGAAGCTACATGTGGTCAAATACTGTATATCCAAAAGACAATTGTATTGGAAAGACCCTCTTGGCTTCCTGTTGGTTTGTTTGGTCGAATCAGAAACAGAAAAGGTCATAAGCCAATTTCATGAAGGAGTATGTGGAGGACACCATGCCTGGAGGGCAATGGCTTATAAGATCCTGAGGGCAGGGTATTATTAGCCCAAACATTTCTCAGATGTCAATGCCAAGGTCTGAGCTTGCAACCCTTGCCAATTGTTTGTAGGTAAGTATAAGCTCCCAGCGATGCCATTGGTTCCAGTCAAAACAAAAGCTCCTTTTTAGCAATGTGGATTAGATTTCATAGCCAAAATTAATCCTCATTCTAGTGCTCAACATAGATGGATCCTCATTGCAACAAATTAATTCACCAAATGGGTGGAGGCTATCCCAACCAGAATGGCTACAGATTCGATGGTAATAGATTTTTTAGAAGAGAATATTTTATCTAGATTTGGCTGCCCTTGAAAGATAGTCACAGATAATGCTCATGCCTTTAAATCTATGGCTATGGTCAGTTTCTGCCAAAAATATAATATTGTTCTTGGTCATTCCACTCCGTATTACCCCCAGGGAAATGGGTTGGCTGAGTCTTCAAACAAGAGATTAATCAATATAATTAAGAAAGTGTTGAGCGAAAATAAGAAATCCTAGCATGTGCATTTAAAATACGCTCTGTGGGCAAATTGGATAGGCACAAAAAAGTCTATCGGCACTTCTCCTTTCCAAATGGTATACGGGACAGATGTAGTGTTACCTATAAATCTAGTGCTTCCTGTAATGAAACTTTGGCAAGATGAGAAGGAAGAACCAAATCCTATCACAAGAAGGATAAATCAGCTGATTGAAGTCCAACAGCATAGAGCTGAAGTGGATGAAAGGTTGTAGAAATACCCGGATGACATGAAAACACTATTCGATCGTAAAGCCAAAGACAAAGATTTTCTCCCAGGAGATTTGGTTTTAAAATGGGATGCAAGGAAGGAAGACTTAGAAAAACATGGTAAATTCAACCACATCTGGTACGGACCGTTCAAGGTAACAGCTCCTGAAGAAAAAAATTCATTTATGTTAGAGAATTTGGATGGTAAAATCCTCAACGCCCCTATCAATGGGCATTATTTAAAACACTATATGGAATAATTGATTTTTAAAATTCCCACTGTATATACCGTTTGATTTTTCTTTTTTCATAATTTTCTTTAGTAAGTCTACTTTCAAAAAAAATAAAAATAAATAAATAAAAAAAAATAAAAAATAGGTTAATGTTTTTCTAGAAGTAGGGATACAAAATTCTCAATGTATTCAATTCTTTTAAAAGCCCTGATACTCTTTGTATTGTTCCCTTACAGGATTTTGGCTGATATCCTGACAAGTGAAAGTAGCAAACAAACAGCCTTATAGTGGAAGATAAATTCGCCGAAAATAGGTGATAGATAAGATTTTTCGTTATTTCAAAAGAGAATGAAAATGGTAAAGCAAAGGTGTGAATTCCAGGAAAGTCTGTTTTTTCAAAAACAAAGGTTTAAAAAAAAAAAAAAAATGTGGTGATTGTCTCGCAAGTGTGATATGTCACTTAAAGAATGATTTCTAAATCTAGGCCCTAAGAGTTTCACCTAGAATAGGACAAGAGGTATTTAAAATAAACAAAAATGAAAATCATCTCCGAGAAAGAGTTCCAAGAGTTGGGTTTAATTTTTGACCTCTATTTTTTGATTTCCAGGTCTTTTCTACGTCTCCCCTTTCTACCCTCCATTTTGACTTCTTAAAAAACTAAGCTTCTTTCTAGGTTTCCCACAGAGGGAGAAGAGAATACGTCTTAACTTTTGAAGCTGGAAAACAGTTCTTAAAAGGTAGACCAGTCCTTATAACTCCTCACTCTCTGACTAAACAAAGCTATGCTTAGGCCGATCCTGACTCTCTGAGGTTTCTTAACAGTTTTCTAAGGATTTAAGCTTGCTCGAAGGAAGACCCCTGAAATTAATCTTCCCCTTTTTCTCTGCGGACTAAGGTGTTTTGAAAGTTAAGAGAAGGTTGGTCTAGAGTAATCAAAACAAGTTGATAGGCCTCCACTACAGTGTTTACACAGATACCATCCCTGGTATATTAAGTACCACTGATTTCCCCCACTTCGTATTCAAAAAGTAAAATATAAGACAAATAACTTCACTGGGGTACTGAACAGGCTCGCTGGCAGTGAAGCAATACCTAAGGTTAAATGCATAATTATGATTCGAAGTGGTGAAAGGAAATAAAGTAAAATATAAGACAGATAATGTCACTAGGGTACTGAACAGGCTCGTTGGAAGTGAAGCAATATATGAGGTATCTGTAAGGATGTCATACATAATTTTCACTCTACCCTGGTTACCAGCCTTTTTGAAACCGAATCTGCATCCCAAGTCCAGACAGGGTTCCCCAATTAAAAACATGAAATTTACTTCGTTTGATGCAAGCCAAAAGCCGTAGGATCTGTTGGATTCCCTAGGATTGTTTTGATCATCTTAACGCTAACTTAGTTTCAGTAACCAGAAGGAGAAGATCATGAATGGGACTGCAACTGAGTTTACAACAAATGAGAGTTTTGAAAAGATTTTCAGAAGTAAGGATGAAATCTCTTTTTCCTCTGTATCCCCTTCCTTAGCAATTTTTGCATAGATAAGCCCTTGACTCCATTACCCCAATAAAGGCACTAAGTCTACACGTTCTCCTCGTCCCACAAGGAGACGAGGTCCCCAATTGGAGCCTATGTTGAAACAAATTTTAAAATTTTTATCCCTAAGACCTAAACTTTCCTTTTTCGGGTTTTGGCTTTTCATAAAGCATAAGCTTCATTATCATTCCCAAAAGCCCGGTAGTGTTTTCCTGAAAAACTTTATTCTTTAAATAATAAAAGGCAAAAAAAAAAAAAACCTAAAATGTTATAAGAGTCCCGACGCATTTTTTATAAAGTTATTTTTTAATCATGATAAGCTTAAAACCTAAAGGAGTTAAGATTAACTTTAAAAAGTTTTCGGGATTCGGGGTTTGCTAAGAACATATGTTTCAATACATATTGAATCACGAAATCTCGATCCTCAGTTTCCCGAAAGAATGAGAGTTAGTTCAAATTCTGATTAATTAATTCACTAACATGAAAAGTTAAGGCTTAAGTTAATCATATAGCGATTTCAGAAATTGAGATTCATTAATGACATATCTCTTATCAACATGATCCCCGAAACGCGAAATCCTGACCCATAATTTGTGTTAAACTGAATTAATCTTGTTTTGTCCTTAATCCTAATTAATTAATTTGCTAATATAGAAATTTAAGGCTTAAATTAATCATTTCACAATTTCGGAAATCGAGATTCATCGATGACATACTTCCTGTCAACACGATCCCCAAAATCCCGAAACGCTTAATACCGATCAATTATTTTGCTAAAACGAATTTAAGTCCTAATTTAATCTTGTCGTGATTTCATGATTTCAGAAATCGGGATTCAGTGATAACATACCTCTTGTCAACTCTATCCCCAAAATCCTGAAACACGAAATCTTGACTCTTAATCTGTGATTAGTCTAAATTAACTCTGTTTTGAAAGCATGACCCTTATCAATTAGTAAGCAGACATCTGATGCACTGTAATTTTAAATCTTATGAGCATGAAACATCTATTTATGATGATATTTTCAAGGAGGTTAAAACTTATGAAGAAGTATTGAACAGGGTGCAGGCCATGTCACCTAACTCACAGGTTGGTTTCATGTCATTCCAGAGTCATAGGCGAAGTTATTTACCAAAGAGTTTGTAGGGTGAATCCATGACCCCTCCTCCAGAGTAGGAAGGGCCTCCCCTAGGCTTTGAAACAAATGTACAGGATAAAGCAAATACAAAAGGGAAAATGAAGGAGGGTGAAATGCCTTCACAAGAAACAGAGGTCCCCCAGACAAAAAAATCAGAGGCAAGGAAAGGAAAGGAGTTGGAAACACCCTCAGGAATCCCTGAGAGTTTTCCAAAAAAGGTAGGAGGAATAGCATCGACAGAACTTGGAAGTCCCATTACTTCCTTGACTCCATTGCAGTCTACTTATGGAAACCCCCACGAGGGAGCTCTATACGTTAGTGATCTTGAGCCTATTTCTAGAGATGAGATTCCTCCTTCCAATTATTTTTTCAGTAAGAAGAGAAAGGCTATCCTAAAATAGGAAATGCATCCAAGAGGATATATGATGATTAAAAATCAAAAAATCATTATAGATGGACAAAAACTTAAAGAAGGAGAATTCACTACAGAGATAGCAGGCACAATGGGAGCTTTAGTGTCGATGAATTTATACTCTGTGGGTAGTTTGACAACCATGTTGGAGCAGAAAGAACAAACGATAGCTCAGCTACAGGATCAATTAAAGGAGACTGAAAGAAATATCATTTGGGGGATAAAAAAGGGTCTAGAATGAGCTAGATTGACTGACATTCAAGAGATTCAGAAACTAAAAGCAAGCTTAGAGGAAGCAAATCATAAAATACAAGTCACTCAGGCACAGGTCCTAAAGCAAGAAGAAACAAATAAACAATTACAAGATAAGATTAGTTCCATTTCAAATCAAGTGGTAGAGCTTGAAATTTTCTAGGCCCAGGTATTGGGAATACATTTGAAGATAGAAGAGGAACAACAGGGAGTGTTTTCAAATCTGGAAGTTGTCCAGAATTACTTTCAGGAAACACATAAATCCTTGGAGAATATTCTCCAGAAAGAAAGAGAAGTGAAACCAGCCAAAACGACTTTCCAAAAAGTAGTGGCTTTTTCAACGAGAGAGGATTTCAGGGAGGATCAAAAACTATCTGTTTCATAACATATTAAAGGTGACGTAATACTTAAGGTATGGGAGGCAGACATCAAAGAAAATGAAATAATAGCCAGAGAAGTTAATGACAATTGTCAAGGAACTTTTTATCTTTTAGAGAAAGCTTCATTGAACATTGGAAAAAATGATTGTCTCGGGTTGTTAGGAGAAATTAATATTGTCAAGCATTAGTTAAGATTTAAAGAAGAGCTAGAAGAAATTCAGGCAGAGATCCCACAAATAAAAGTAATCAATGTCACCAAAATCAACAAATGGATAGTGATGTCGAACTTTAAGTTGCAAACTATTAAGTTCACAAGGAAAATAATTGAAGATCGTCTGCCCGAATTACAGAAAACGTTCTTCGTATTTAAGGCAAAAGATATACCAGATGCTCCTAGAGTTTTGGTGAAGTTTTTGGGAAAATGTATTCGCTGTCTTAAGACAGAGGAAGGAAGTTCATCAACGCAGACATGAAAATATTGTTTTGTATATTTTCATTATCGAAATAACAAAGTAGTTAAAATAGAAATGTAAACAGTTCGACATTGTTCATTCATGTAACCGTAGTCTTAGGAAGTTAGTTAATCACCAACGGGAAAATATTTGGTGATCATGTATAAATATACTTTCACAAGACTGAGAAGGGGTTTTTTTTTTTTGAGAGAGTCGATTGTATTAAAAAAATTTCCAATCCACTGTGATATAAATAATACAGACGAGATTCTGAATTCTATCAACTTGAAGCTATGTGTTCTTTACCCCGTTTCCAATATTTTTCAATATTTTTCTTCTTACATCTTTCTAATGAATGATTAACTATAAGTTTATTTCACACATCTATTGTAGTTTGAATTCATTTGGTTATTGAATTATTTACAATTTTTCCTCTGTGATTGCTATCAACAATTTCAAGAGCTATAGGTCATTTGAATGATTATATTTTACATTTCATTAGAAATCTCATTTTCCTCTTTGTCTCCTGTTACAATATGAGATTCTTTCTTGATTAAATCCTCATATTTTCACAACAATACTACTTTGTTATTTTAATATTCTTAAAATTGTTTCAAGTACAAGAAACAGCCTTAACTGTTATAATGTTATTATTTTGAGTTCCAAAACTCTTTTTCTCTTTTCATCCCTTAAAAACTAAAGCAAAAAATCTTCAAACTTTTCATATTTAATTAAAATTTTATTTTCCATGACTGTCCCAAATAATAGATAGCCCAACATAGAACCTGGCCTCCAAGATCAAACTAGCATTGCTTTAAACCTTTTTAACACTATTCTACAAACAACAACCAACCAGACTGAATTAGAACATTCATGGGATGCTATTGAGAGAGATATTAGCATCCAAGAACAATGGGAAGCTAGACAGAGGCAGTTGAGAAACCAACTCTGATTTACACTTCTTTTTTATTCTTACCTTTTAATTACTTTTACCTTTACGGATTCCTTGACGGTATACTTTAGAGCCTTAAAGTATAAACTCAGGAACAACAACCACCATGATGACTGACTTTTTTCTCAATTTAGGTAAGCCCACAATAAAATCCATATATATATCCCTCCAAATAGAAGGTGGAATTAGGAGAGATTGTAGTGTTCCATGAGCTTTGACTATTTCTCCCTTGTTGCGTTGACAAACATCACATTCTACCACAAAATTACGAACATTCTATTTCATACCATCCCAGAAAAAAGAATGTTTGACCCGGTCATAGATTTTGTTAAACCTTTAGTGCCCAACTGTGGGTGTAGCATGAAGCTCATAAAATACCATGGATTGAAGTTGTGACTCTTTACTTAAATAAAAATGGCCTTTGCAGTGAAGTTCATCATTGTTCCAAGAGTACCCTAGGGAAGCTAGAGAATTGGCTTGTGATTGTTGGATCAAATGCAAAATTTTGGGATCTTGTAGCCATTCCTGGAAAACAACTTTTCCAATCTGGTACAATGAAGGAAAGGGGGAAAAGGGACCCTTCATATTCATATTTTCTTGAAAGTGCATCAACAACCACATTGTCTTTTCCTTTCTTGTAAATGATCTCATAAGCATATTCAAAGAGGTTAGTCACCCATTTTTGTTGCTCCAGGGAGGAAGGGAATTATTCCATAAAATACTTAAGGCTTTGATGATATATAGTAATTTGGAAGTGCTTCCCCAATAGATAAGGGCAATAGAGATACACTGCATGCAAAATAGCCAACATTTCCTTTTCATAAATTGATTGGACCAAATGTCGCTCTGACATTCGTTTGTTGGTAAAGGAAAAAGGCCAACCATCTTGCATAAGGACTGCTCCAATTCCTCTCTCGGAAGCATCAGATTAGAGGACAAAGGTATTTGTGAAATTAGGAAGGGCCAGGATTGGAGTGGTGCACATGGTCACCTTCAAGGCTTGAAAACCTGATCACTTGTGGGAGTCCAAGTGAAAGAATTATTTTTAAGGAGAGAAATGAGAGGTGCAACAATATTTCCATAATTCTTAACAAACTTGCGATAATATCTTGTTAAACCCATAAATCCACACAAGCTTTTGAGAGTCTTTGGGCAAGGCCAATCCTGCATAGCTTCAATCTTCTTAGGATCCACTCTGACACCTTCCTTGCTAACAATATGACCCAAGTACTCGACTTCTGAGGCTCCAAAAGAGCATTTAGATTATTTGAGGAAACTTTGGTGCTAAGAGAGTATATGTAGAACATGATCCACATGATCAAGATGGGATGTCCAAGTTTTACTATAGATGAGGATATCATCAATGAAACGTTAGACAAAATGATGGAGAAAAGGATGGAAGACATGATTCATGAGGATTTGGAAAGTGGAGGGAGCATTACACAAGACAAAGGGCATGAAAAAAAACTCATAGTGGCCCTCATGAGTTTTAAATTTAGTCTCAATAATGTCTACCTCATTCATACATATATGTTAGTGGTCAGAACGAAGATCAAGTTTAGTAAAGAATTGGGAACCACTCAATTCATCCAAGAGGTCATCAATGACAAGAATGGGAAATTTGTCTTTGATGGTGAGTTTGTTAAGGGAATGGAATTTATGAAACATGCACAAAGAGCCTTATTTATTAAGGACCATGGCCAGAGGAGAAGAGTAGGGGCTTATACTAGGATGGATAACACCTGTGGTGAGAAATTCTTGAGCAATTTTCTCAATTTCATTTTTCTGGAAAAGGGATGACGATAGGGACAGACATTGGGAGGAAGGTTGTTGAGAACAAGGGGAATGAAATGATCATGCACACCATGGGAAGGAGGAAGTCCATAGGGAGTTAAAAAAATAGCTTGATGTTTGGAGAGGATGGATTGGAGTTCCTACAACACAGAGGGTGTCGCAGTGGCGTGAATGGCATGGAGTTGTGTAATAATTCCAGAATGAAATTTTTTGAGTAACTTTTCCATGCGATGGGAACTGATGATCTCTGGGGAACCGACAATGATTACTTGGAACTTATATTATTGCCCCCCTGGTTGAATTTAATGGTTAATTCCTTAAAATCCATGAGAATGGGACCTAGAGTCCTTAGCCATTCGACACCCAAAAAAATGTCACAACCACCCATGTTGATAGAAAACATTTCATGTGGTACTGACCAATTTGGAGACACACATTTTCACAATGCCCCCCACATTTCATGGACCCACCATTGGAAATCATGATTTGAAAATTATTGACTGCACTGATATAGCAATTAGTTTCTTGGGAAATGTGGCGATGAATAAAATTATGGTGCTTCCACTGTCAACAAGGATGATGACCTTACAATGATTAATTTAACCAATTAACTTGAGGGTTTGGGGAGCAGAGAATCCAGTGAGATCAATCAGGGAAATGACTGATTCAACTTCAAGAGGGTCATAGGGTGGGGTCATGTCAGTGGGTTCATGTGACTCGACCACAGAGGGGGCTCAACATCGTCTTCAAAAACATTTTTGGAGATGGCCATAAAAATATTTTGTTCCTTACACTTTTTCCCAGGAAAATGTTTTTCATCACAATTATAAAAAGGGCCTTTGAGTTGGCATTCATCCATTTCTACCTTGATCAATTTATGAATCTCTAGTGGAGTGGGAGGAGGAGGGGTAGTGACTAGTTTGGGGCGAGGAATAAAGGAGGGCTTTCTAGTTTGATCAGAGACAAATTTGTGTGCTCCCTTAGCTCTTTTAGTAGCTTCCACCCAAATTTGAGGTTGATCCATGAGGACATGGGCACGAATATCATCCTTGAGGCCACTGATAAAACATTCTCAGAAAAAATCATCATACATGCCCTTTGTACGAAAATCCAAGCACTCAAAAGAAGCTATAAAGTCTTCCACTATGCCATATTGTTTCAACTTTGTCAAAGGGCCTAAATGGTTGGTGTCAGTGTCAAAACATTCATAAAGCTCTGCCACAAATTGTGTTCAAGCCACATACCCTTGGAAAACATTTTTTCTCCATTGCCAACGTTCTTAATCTAGATGGAGAACACCATATCAAAGTTTTTCCAACTCATCTATAATTTCATACAAAGCCAAATAATGTTCCATTTGAGTTACCCAGCCAGTGGGATCTGAGCCATCAAATTTTTTCACTTCCACACATGGAAGGTGTGGGTCATGCTGAAAGTGATGGGGCTGAAAATTCTGGGAATTAGAGGAAGTTTCACCTTTGGGGTGCAAAGGTGGGTCAGAGGAGGGAATATTTGTAGGGATATTCATCTTGGCACAAATCATGTTAGTGAAGGATACAATCTGGGTAGAGAAGTCCTGTTTGATGTTTTCCAATTTTGCGTATATGGAGGAATGAATGTTTTTATTAATGGTGGCAATATTGTCACTGAGCTACCTCACTTCATGTTGGGTCTTTGTGAAAGTAGAGGACAAGGAATTGAAGTGGGATTCCAAGTCTTGGCTATGGGTTTAAGCCATGATGAAGAGGGAAAATGAAGAGGGATGGGTGGGACCACACATAAAATGGGTTATGGGTGAATGGTATCAAGACGATCAGGGCGACAAGGGGAATCCAATGGAGTGAGGCCAAAATTAGGGTGTCGAAAGGGGGTCAAGTCCATAGAAAAAACAATTGTTGAAAAATGATAGGTATGACTACGATAAGGGTGAAGAGAGGAATCCAACAGGATAGGGATCAAATAATGGTGCCAATAGGATCCAGACTGTAGTGTTGAAATTCCCAAATTCTTAACAAGAAGAAATGTGTATTAATTTCGCAACCCGAATGCAGGAGGCACAGTTGCACGGAAATAGATTTTGTATGTTCTGTTTATGCTTTTGTCCCAAGGGTTAGGCTATGTAGGGTGTCTACAGACAAAGGATTTTCCTATGCTATAGCTCTATGATATATGTGCGGGGTCCAACAGTAGTACTCAACCCAATATCTTAGGGAACAAACTAAGGAGGCTAGACCGTGCCCTTAGACATACTACTCGACTACCTAGGTAATAGAGAGTATCTTCCTGAATGTTTTTCTTGATGGGACTATAGCAGTCAGGTGACCAAGCATTTTATCTATGGAGAGCTTCAGGAGATCTAGGTTGATCCATATACAAGTTTTGTCTGATGCGCTACCACTCAAAGGGATACCAATAGGGATTACAAGGGTGGCCAACATATGTGCTCTTAAGTACCACTTGTATTTCATGTGTGTATTACTCCTCCACCGTGGTTTATGCATGTAACGAAAAATATCTATAGATTTAAGACGTCGAAATATGTCTCTACCTTGAAAACATTAACCCACAATTTTCTGCCAAGGAAAGTGCTCTAATAACACTTGTAAGGTACCTGATCTATTATATTAGAATGAAAAGTAAATATTGTAGAGAATAATAGCGGAACAACACAATAGATGAAACCAAAACACCAAATAATACCTTTATTGATAGGAAACAATGTTTGCTTGCATCTTCGAGGGGGAAACCTCAAGCAGAGCAACGCTCTAATACAATAATTCTCAAGGAAAAAATTCTCATACCCTCTACTCTTATTTACACTAAATCTATCTATCCAAAAGAATAATCTAGAGGAATATCCTTCTAGAAGCGGAAGCTTCTTTTAGGTCTTCTTACATTTGACTTATTATTCCTTATTGTTAGGCCTTATTAATATTGGCCTTTATTACATGGAAATATATTATTCTACCTACATGAGGATTTAGGGAGGTTAGGTCCTTAACAATGCCAAACAAACTAGGGTAAATCTAGAAGGGTGTACACACTTGTACTTATCCTAGAAACCCTTGCCAAAAATGACTTATAAACTTAGAAAATAAGATGAAGCTTAATGGAGGTTGTATACAACATACTCCTCCTAGGGTTTTAACCAACAACAACCAAGAATAAGAAAGAAAGAGCTAACAAATGTAGATTTTCCTTACCAATTCCAAGAGAGAGAGAGAGAGAGAGAGAGAGATCAAACCCTGGTTCACCAAGAAAATTACCATCAATGAGCAATAACATAAGCCTTCAAGAGGGGCACACCACTTTATCTCAAGTATTCACCAAGAAATATCACCAAGAAGCATTTTCACGATAGAGAGATACCAAAAATTCCCAAGTGGGCGCAAATTTCAGCCAATATGTCTTCTCACAATGGGAGAGCTATGTCCAAATGAAATAGAGTTGATCTCTATTTATACAAAATGTTATAAAACATGTTTTTCCACAAAGCGTAGGGTAAAATACAAGATAAGGGGTAAACATACCTTACCTTGCCCCTTTAGAAAATTAATATCATTTAATTCATAGTTTGCACATAAGAGAAACCCTAAAGACAAGATGTCTCCCCTTTTGGGGCAATGTTTGGCACTTTTGGTCAAGTCATTGAGTTGGATAAGGGAGCATTAGGCCTCCAAAGGAAAATTATCTTCAACCAAATCATTTCTTCCATGATCCATGAGCCTCTTCCTCCAAAAGGCGATGTTTTGTTCCTTTCAAGCAAGTCGTTTGGCATGTAGGAGTTGGGTAAGATCTTCCAAGGTGTCCTCTAGGACTACAAAGGTAGGTCATGAACATCTGGAGTGTGGGCCTTTGGAATCCAACCTATGGGATTCAAGCCCCAAGGAATCCCAAGCTAGGTTTGTTCTTCCAAAATTTTCCACCAACTAGGTCCTACAAATACAAAGAATATTCCCTCCAAGGATCTCAATTCAAATGCATCATAATGAGTAAATCAAATCAATAAAAGAGCCATTTAAGCATGTACATACAAACTACCTCATAAAAATAAACAAGTGCTCAAAGACCCTATGTAATTTTTCAATTTTAGGTATGGGAGGGTTGACAAAAAAACCTATTGGATGAATCATACCTCAAGTTTAGGAGTGTTTCCCAAGATGGCCTTTCTCTGAGTCATGTAGATGAGGTGACATGGATGGGGGTAAGAAATTTTGGCATGGGATTCATGACATACAAGGGGTTGTAGTAACTTTTTTATGGGTGCCTTTGTAGAGGGTGTATTGCACCTTCATTTTCAATGCAACATTTTTCCAAGCCCATTTATTTCCTTTTATTCTTTTAGGATGTTTCCAGGTTGAAGCCAAGGTGGGGATTCTACCTAAGCATGAAAAATAGTGCCCACCTTGACTCTTCCCTGGTCACATCATGCTTAACTCAATTTGAAAACATGTGTGGGGAATATACCTAAGCATTAAAAACAGTTCCCACACATGCTCCTCCATGGTTGGAATTTTGTATTAGTTATTTTTCATGGGTCCCATCAGTTTCTTAGGAGAGACATTTGATTTTCCTCAATATCCATGGGTGATCATATATAAGGTTAAAGATTGGATTTTATCTTTTTCCGGCTACAAGCATCTAGGCATTCATCTCCTTCTTCCCATGAAATGAGGGACAACCCCCTCTTGGGTCAGTACACCCTAAAATCCAAAAAGGTAAGGAGATGAGGGGATGAAGTGTGAAAAGTGACAAGTATGGTCAGGAATGGCACGATGACTTGTTAATAGGACCTCCTATTAGAAACCCTATCCCTAAGGGTGACCCACTTACTAGGGAACAATTTCAACCACCAAAGTGAAACAGGGAAAAGAGAATAATGTCCAAGCAAGCGTTACATAATCAAAATCATTTTCAAATGAAATAAAATCAAATGCCTCAAATATTGAAATGACACTCACCATAATACCTTACTTGTACCTCATGGAGCAAGACCCAATGTCTTTTGGAAGCCAGATGATGTGGTGGATATCATCATGATGGACCTGGAACTGTGGTGGTGAAGTGGGTCTTTGTCTGTGCAAGTGGACATTGTTGGTCAATATGTCTCTCAGTACTCCATGTTTTCAACCCAAGGGACTCTAGACATCATCTTCTTAGTTATCCCTAAGAGTTGGTGATAACATATACAATGCATGAAAATTAAATAACATAGAGTGGAAGTGGATGTCATCTTTCTACTTTGTCCAAATTTATTTCTTAGACTATGGAAATGTTTTGTTCTTTTATCATACAAATACTCAAAGTAGAAGTTGATCTTGGGCTGATGGGTAGGTTTACCAGTGAGCTAGTTATAATATCAACTTGCATAGTAACAAAATATATGACTTAGTCTTGTAATGGTGAGAGTGGCTCAAATTATTTGAGTTAGTCTAATGCAAGTGATCAATTTGTTCCAAATAGGTTGGCTCAATTTACTTGAACCAATCTATCAAGACGTGAAGTTGCATTCCCCCAAATGACTATATGCAATCATTTTTTTACATTGTGTTTTTATTCACTTAATCCAAGATCATTGTGCAAAAGATGAATTGTTTACAGTGAGTCATAGCTTTATATATAATGAGAAGTTGTTTTAAAATTTCCATTTTTGAAGCTACCTAAATATGAAATTTAGCATATCTCTTGACTTAAAATTTGGAATTCTTTGGAGATCGACAATCTTGTGATTCTTCTAACTTAATCACAAATTTTATCCCTATATTTATGTTCTTCCAACAAATAATTCCAGCATACTTTTTGAGTGATATATAGATGGCGTTTCTCTTATATATTATGTTTGATATATTAATACTATGTCAAGTTTTATGTTTCCCTTTACCATTAAGGAGTCTATATTGGATATTAGGCAAGGAATATACTCTCAAAACTGGCTAGTGTGAAGGTTGTTGTAGAGGAAATGGTTTGCATTGGCATTGACCGTGTTTTTTTATATCCATATCTATGTGATTTTATTTCCTTTTTCTATCCTTTGAACATTGTCATCACAACACTTAAGGAGTGATGCATCTTCTAGATTCTGATTACAATGGTTGGACCACTCTAATGAGACAGGAAGTCTTGATGTAATCTTCCTTCTTCATTATGCATGCATTGTTGGAGTCTTCTACTCTTTGTATGATTTCTATTTGTTTTTTTTTGAATTGGTCATTGCTAAGGACAAGTATAATGGAATTTATAGTTCCAATTTGAGTGCCTATATGAGTGCCAATTATGAGGTTTGTCATTCTTCATTTTCTTCTTGAATTTCATTTCCGTATGGACTAGTCTATAGCACTATTTGTGCATATTGTCTTCTTGTATTGATTTTTTCATGTTAATATTTAACTACAATATTTTTTTATGCTTGTATTATTCACTTAAAAATACTTGCTTAGCTAGCATACTTTAAACACAAAATGGTTGGTCTCCTAGGATAGAGGATCCTATAAATAAATTCCATGTTCCAACATTGTGGTCATTTCCCAACTATTTTGTGTTTGTAGTGGTCTTGCAAAATTGTATAAAGTAATATTAATACAACATGAATAGAGAAAATGTGAATTGTTGTTGTAATGTACCATACAGTTCTGATTACTCTTAGTTATAAAAACCATATTGTGTCTTGCCTTTTTCTTACTACATTCAATTTAACACTTCTTTAGCAAAGTTTATTTCAAGATTTTTCATATCTTTAATAGTCCATATATTTCCCAGCAACTGACTAAACAACAAAAGAGTAGAAGTATACTTCCTCAAATTCTACTTAGAAAATCTTTCTAGTCACATGCTACATCATATGAGTTCTCTTTAGCAGACATTTTGCTAATTTCTTGGTTTCAACAATTTCAAGGAAAGAAATGTGCCTCAAAATGACATTCTTTTTTATTCTTATGATATTGATAAATGTTTGTCAGTAATAATTGTTGTCTAAGGATAAACTTGAAAATATGAGCATGATCTATGAGATGTTGAACTTCGATTGATCTATGTAGAGTTTGATTGGTGCAGAAGAAAAGTATTGATGACATATTGATTTCCCATGCCTCTCTAGTGTTAGAAATATAATATTGTGCATGTGCTTTTCATTGGAACGACATAATGTAGAAAATAACAAGTATGTCATATTAAACATCATTATGTCAGTTTCATTTTGACTTGATGCTTGTGTCAACAAGTTAATAAATCTATCAGTCTATCTTTGAGAAATATGTGCACCATACTAAAATATGATATATTTTCTTATCTGAGATTGTTCATGGTGTTTGATTGACTGTCACCCATCATTTTGTTGGTCTGCAAAAACTGCATTGTTTTGATTTTTTGGATTTGCGCTTTGGACCTTATAATTTTGACATTCACTTTCAAATTTGACCTCAATTATTGTAAACCTAAAGTGAAATACCATACAAACCTGCAAAATAAAAACATTATATGAGAGCTAGATAACTTAATGGAACATGTCTTCATATGGTAATGGTGAAACTACATATTGCATATGAGGAAATTACATATTATTTATATTTCATAAGTGGGTTTATTACAGATTTCTAGGCATGCATACCTCACCCTTTTCCTAAGAAAGATAATTATCTATTGTTTATACTATGTGGGTTCAATATTCTCTATGGAGGTTTATTATGGTTCTAGTTTGATATTTATTCCTTGAAATTTCTATTCTCGTTAGTAGATGCAAGCTTCACTAGTTGACTCCTCTCTAGGTAGCATTTTGTCTTGTTGATGAGTTTTTACTCACCCACGAATCATATTTCCTCCTCTAGTATGTGATTTAGATTCTTGGCTAGTTTGTTCTTTTCCCACAAGCCATACACATTTTTTCCATACTTCCTGGGAATTTTTCCTTTTGACATAGGCCATACACAGACCATAATTTTTGTTCTAATGTTTCCTAGGAATTTTTCTCCATTGTTGAGTGACTAAATCTGTCCATGTCACATTTCCTTCACTACTAGTAGACACAATGCATCCCATGGTAATTTTTCTCCACTATTAAGTGACTAAATACATACATAGAAAATTTCCTTGACTACTAGTTGACTTAGTTCATCCCCTGGGTGTTTTTCTCCATGGTTGGATGACTAGACCCGTCCACTAAGAATTTCCTTCACTGTTGGTTGATTTAACTATTGTATGATGTCGTTAATTAAATGCATATACAATAGGCCACAATGGACACAAATGTAGTTTAAATAACTCAACATAGCAACATATAAATCCTTATTAAATACAGAGTGAATGCACAACCATTAAACTCATAAATGTAACACATAAAAAAGATAAAACACTTATCTTTTAAATATGTTGTGGAACCAACTGCTTGGGATGGGCATTCCACCCAAAAATAGGCATTTTGTTTCATATCTCAACAAAAATTCACCTTTGAGTTGGGGATATCAATCCACAAAAGAGGGTTGTCTTTCATTGTCCACTCATAGCTCAAAAAATCTCACAATCCACTGGTATTCTCCTACAACTATCTCGATTTTCCACTAGCTCTCTTCCTCTGGACCTTCCCATCCCAAGGAATCTACCCCTTCACGTCTCTCATTCCATAGAGAGTCTAATTTGTTTATCAAGGTCTCTTCAACACATGTAACCAAGAATCTCACTACTAAAAAAACTCAAGGGAACTCACTATTAGGAAAACTACTAGGAAAAACAACATCAATCACTTGTTATTATAGTGAAATTCACACAAGATTTCACTCTTCAATCCTGAAAACCTATCTCTTTGGTATTCTTCTCCAAATATTCTCCATAATTCTCCCTCCATGGTTGCTTCAACTCCCAATCTCTTCTTCCTTGCTCTTTGCTTTTTTTTTTCAAGCCAAACATGACTGTCTAAAAACTTTCTATTATCCCAAATGAACTTTTCCTCTCTTTATTTTCTTTCTTGACTTATACTCTTCCCCCAAGATGATTGTACTCAACCCCATGATCCCAATAAATATGGGATGTGACTTCTCCCACCCACCCTCTTACATGTATTCAATCATTGGCTTTGGGGGCACTCAATCAAAAAATTAGAAGGTTCATATACCAATAATAATTTTAGGGAGTGGGTTTAATTATTAGACATGGGTAATTCCCCCATGAACCCATCTTAGACACCTCTTGGACCATCCCCTCTCTCATGGATTAATCTATTGGATTACTGAGGGTGGGAGGGGGTGTGAATCAGTAATGAGAAATTATACCACGTTTAACCACAGTATATATTCTTTAACTTTATCAATAGTTTTTATCACTTTATCATCAATGTATCATCTATGAGTGCATCTAGTATATATATCACAAGCATGTAAACATAAGAAACATCACATCAATAACACAATACACCAGTATTTACGTGGAAACCCAAATGGGAGAAAACTGCACAATGCTTTCTTATATATATAGATAATTCATTCATAGGAAGCACCAACTTCCCAATTCTCTAGCTACAACTAGAAGGAGGCTACAACCCCCTATTTATAAGATCCAACCTTAAGGAAGCGACAACTCCCTGAATTCTCTAGCTCCAACTAGAAGGAAGCTACAACCCCATGGTTTCTCTGGCTCTAGCTGAAAGGTGGCTACAACCACCTATTTCTCAGGATCCAACCTAAAGGAAGCTCTAAATCCCTCATTCTCCGGCTCCAACCAGGAGGAGGCTACAACACTCTTTCCTTACCCCATGTTGTTTACCTGAAGTATAAGTGTAGACACAATTTCACTACCACAATCACTGCCACTATCATTGTCACTTTCTCTGTCACATCAACCTGTAACATGTCATTGTATCCACCCTGTCACTGTCAACTTGTCACTGTATCCAACCTATCACTAATCAACCTGTCACTGTATCCAACCTGTCACTGTCACTGACACTCAACTAGATCCTCTCACATTGATCATACACCAAGGACACCTCTCAATTAGATGTCCAACATCACCAACACATGCCTCTACTAAGAATGTACCAACATAATTGATGTATCGTCACAATATATGTGTCTCAACCAAGTACTAACTTATACCATGCATCAACCATGCATAAATATGTGCCACAATATATACCATCAACCATGTACCATGCTAAGTTCCAACCATGTACATCAACTATGTACATCAACCATGTACATCAACCTGTACCATAACAAGTGTATCAACCATGCACCAACATCTGTAGAAAACCGTGCATCAACCATGCACCTCAATTTTACCAAATCGTGCATCAACCAAGAACATCAACAATTTGCATCATCACCTATACCATACCATGTGTCAACCATTCACATAAACCATGTACATCAATCATGTACATCAACACCAGTACCATACCTGAATATATCATATACTATAGACCATATATGATATCATGTATCTCAACCATATACCATGTCGCTCTCAATCATTCCATGTACCAAAATATAAGCCTCATGTATATGCCAATATCACAAATATGTGCCTCTAACAATGAACCATAATAAGCATGTAACAATATCACCTTAACCATGTACCATCAAGGGCTTCCAAGACATGCCTTAATCATGTGCTATACTATCCAAGATACAAGCCTCAAACAAATACATAAAATACATACCTTTACTCATGAAAACCTGAAGCATACCATCTCAGAACCTGTAGCAACTGTGTTGTACCATAAAACCTTGTCGCAACTCATATGCACATTCTTTTTCATACATTTTCCTCAGGTACACGACCTATCCTCCTGCAGCCTACATATGTATGTGACCTATCCTTATGAAACCCACTTACAACCTCACAAAACTAGGGTTACCATTTTTCTACAAATCTAAAACTTTCAGCCCTTCACACTTTCGCCGCTAAGAAAATGTCGTCACAAACTAGACAAAATATCAAAATACTAGACCATATCATTCACAAGATAGATACTGAGTTGTAATTATTTATGTACAAATGAGATACTCTTGACGTGTATTTATACTTGTTCTAGGTAAAATATTTCCTTATTTTAGGGGTTTTTTGTTACAACCATTTTACCCTTTCACCAAGACATGTAACCAACTAGGGTCTTCTTGACCACTCTTTGGGGCTTCCAACTTTACAAGGCCATATCTCCCTAACTGTGAGGAATCATGTGGTGTTCCACATATCACCATAAATGACATGACATGTATTTTCCATCTATGATAGTATTATCTGCAATTTCACTATCCTTCATGTCCATATTCCTTAATCAACTTGTGGTCCCATAACCACACCAATGGGGCTACATGTATACTACATCAAATGTACCCAACTAATTCACAATCAATCCCAATCATACAAGTGTCAATCAAATTTCCAACATCTTTGGAGCTATGTAGGGGTTGACATCAATCTCTAAGGGTTGGCATCAATCTCCAATATCACTCTCCAAGGGTTGAGATCAATGAAAACCAACTGTCCAAACCAATTTTCCAATAATATCCCCCTTTGGTATTGATAGAAATACTTAGACATTGAAACACTCTTTCTCATGCTCCTCCTTTGATCATCACTCCTTGTCAATGTTTCTATATCTCCCCCTTTGAAATAAATGAGAAAGGGTAACTCCTCTTGGAGCTGCTCCCCCTGTCTTCATTCCTCTGTTCTTTCTCTTCATCTTTCACCAAATGTTAACTCCCCCCATTGATATGTCTCCTCCTGATAATGTACCTTCTCTAACCAACCATGAGAAAAATAATAGCTCCCCCTATGTGTATGTCTCCCTGTCTGTATGCTACTAATCTTCTTTTTTGAATCTTTCTCTCTCATGAATTTTCTTCCCTTGAATTTTCTGTAAGATGTAGATCAATGTAGCACTACCATTATATGTTTCCTTTCTTGTTAAGAACCAAATATCAATATAGCATAGAAAAACCTCAGAATAAGTACTCAACACCTTGAAAAACAGATAAATTCAGATAATAAGCCTCTTCGAGGGGGAAACCTCCTTATGCCCACATAAATGTACAATTACAAGATGATTCAAAATGAAAATGTCTCCTTGGTATATATAGGAGACTAGGAGGTATAATTACAACTAATGGAATAAAGCCGACATAAATAAAATAACATTGCTAATGTAATATGCNGTTTTTTTTGCAATGCTTGAGTAAATCTGGATGCTTCTGTATAAAAGACTCATCTTCCCAAGTGGAATCTTCAACTAGTAGTTTCCTCCATTTAATGAGATACTCTGAAATGGATCTATTCCTCAGCTGGCAAATTCTTGTGTCAGTGATGGCTTCAGGCTCCAATATGATTTTTCCTTCCCCGTCAAGTTCTAGAAATATAGTTTGAAATGGGATCTTGTCACCTATAACCTTATTTAATCATGAAACATGGAAAACTAGGTGTACTCGTGAAGATGCAGGCAACTCCAATTTGTATGCCATAGTACCAATCTTTTGCAACACCTTATAAGGTCCATAGTGTTAGCGCCAATTCTTGCAAGGGGGTGTTTCTCTCTGATTTCAATCCCTTGGTGTAAATGCATAGAAATGGGGTTTAAAAACCCATCAAATGTGTTTTATTCAAAGGCCACAGTCATGAGCGCCAAGCGCAACACACAGAAGAAGTTCATTTCGATCTTAAAATCAAGTGAGCAGGCATTCTGTTTTCAATGGTGAGGATCCATAAATGGAGCAGATCGACGGTCATCAGGTAATCTTGAGTTGCAAAGTTGCATGAGGTTTAGCACACGAGCTCATCTCTTATGGCCAAATTTACGAAATGATCGTGGTCGTCCGATCCAGTTGGGACACATGGCGCTCGATCAAGCTCGGTCGCAATTTCAGCTATCGGGACTTCAAAAGACACGAGGTCTCTCATCCATTGCATTGGGAAACTCTGAAACATGAAATGATTAAACGTTTCGACATTTCAGCTACCGAGACTTCAAAAGACACAAGGTCTCTCATCCATTGCATTGGGAAACTCTGAAATGCGAAATGATTAGTCATTTCGTCATTTCAGCTACCGAGACTTTGAAAGATATTGGGTCGCTCTTCCACTACATCGGGAAACTCCGAAATGCGAAATGATTAGTTGTTTTGGAATTTCAGCTATCGGGACTTCAAAAGACAGGGGGTGACTCTTCCACTGCATCGGGAAAATTTGAAATATGAAATGATTAGCCGTTTCGGCATTTTGGCTACCGGAACTTCAAAATATAGGGGGTCACTCTTCCATTGCATTAGGAAACTTCAAAATGTGAAATGATTAGCCATTTCGGCATTTCGGCTACCGGGACTTCAAAAGACACGAGGTCTCTCATCCATTGCATTGGGAAACTCCGAAACATGAAATGCGAAAAGAACCTTTGAAGATAGGCATAGGGTCACAGCCCATGGTCACTTGGGGTGACAGAAAGAGCTACGCAAAGGACCAAAGCACCGGGTTTAGCTACAGGAGGCATCGCCGCGTTCTCCAGGCACCAATTCAACTCAGACTCGATCCTGATCCCTGCTAGAGGTAAATAAAGGTAGGAGGAGGTGGTTGAAACCTCACCTCACTCCTTAAATGTAAGACATGGAGGTTCTGGCAGGCAGTCTACCCAAGATCGTCCTATGTGCAGGTTTTCCTAAGAAAGCCATGTCGATCTGATGTCCTCGTCTGACCAGAGGAGCCTGCACATGCTAATTTGGACTTTAATGTCTCATATACCTTCCTATTGCCAAGGTGGCGAATTTCTCTGAGTATATATACTCAGTTTTTGTATCTGTGTCGTGATGGATGGTAGAGCAGAGCTCCCGACTGTAATGTTTTAATGAAGCACTGATTTTCCTGGCTATGTATTTGCATATGAAATTTTCTTGTTCAATGTAAGGCAGCTCTCTTTTTCATCTGGTGTCGATCTCATACTAAAAGGGTTCACGATTGATTGATTCACATGAATCATCATGACTGTTTTATGATAAAGGATTTATTATAACGTTGTTATGTTCTTTTAGTGTTTCTAATTTTGAATATAAGAGGTGCTTGTGTTCAAAGTTTTCTTCTACAGACTGTTAGAAGCTCTATGCCTACAACAAGCCTTCACATTTCACCACAGAAGTCTTCCTCCTACTCACCCTTATTACAACTTACTATCTAAATTTGAACCAAGACCCTATCTGCTTGTGCATGCCTAGCCTAGTTTCTAAGCTAGAATGATATTGTTCTGAGTTTACTTCCATTCATCACTCTTTATCAAAAAATAGTGACATAAACTGATGGGCATCAAGCTTACTCTTGCTGCAATCCAGGAGTGACTTCTGATGCCGTTGCCGGGGAAGAAGTTGAAAATTTTCCCTGGGATCAAACGACATCAAGCCTCTGATCCTGAAGGTGCATCAGGCATTAGAGCCCTACGAGATTGCTACTGTGCACTTGGTGACTCCATTGTGATGATTCCATTGTGGAGAACCTACTATTTTAGTTGTGACTTCCAGAGGTAAACACATGCGGTCCCATCCACAGCTGCCTCTAGCTATACCTAAAGCTTATTCGGACGTGATTATCAGAAAAGGTGATCCATCGCTGAACCAGGTAATTTGCCATCTCCTTCTGTAGAAACTCCATTTTCTTCTTCTTAGCTTCCTAGCAGACCTTTTTCTGAAGTTTCTCATTTCCTGAATTTTGAAAGTGTTCCTACTGAGTTTTCCCCTCCTGGTCTAGGATTGGAGGAAGAAATCCTTGTCACTCCCCTCTCCCCTTCAGTTGTACCTTGGCATAGACCTAGGACCATAGAATATTTCCCCACCTCTAGCTTTACCAACCCTCCTCTTATTATTGTTTCTGCTACTGCACAGAGAGAAGCATATGTTGACTCAAGCCCCTTAACCTTCTCTTTGGATCCCCCATTGTTCCCCTTTCCACCTGGAAGCTCATTTCTAGTATCCCCTGTTCAATCTTCTTCTCCTGCGAGTTCTCCTCCACCTAATATTCCTATGGCAGGAACAAATCCTCCCATGACCAGAATGGAGGCTATAATAGCTACTAGGTATGCTCCCCTTTTGTTACCTTAGCCTCTCAATTCCCTTCTAGCAGATGGCTACCTTAAGCAGATGCCCAAGTTTACAGGCGAAGGGGACATAGCTACAAAAAAACACCTTAAGCCTTTTACAGTTTTACAGATGATCTTGTTATCATGCATGAAGACGTATGGATGAGGGTTTTCATCCATAGCCTTGAAGGCGGGGCTAGAAAGTGGTTTAGGGCCCTGCCTCCCAGATCTATCGATGGGATTGAGGTTTTGGATAATGCCTTTTTGAGACAGTGGGGAGACAAAAATGACTTCATGTATTACATGATAGAGTTTGGGTCTTTGAAGAGAAAGGAAGGAGAGTTTGTCTCTAACTTCTCCAAGAGATTCAATAAAATGTACAATAACATCCCCACTGAGATAAAGCCCTCAGAAGCCTCTGCTAAAATCACTTATGCTAGCGCTTTTGATCCCGATTTCTGCCTTCTATTGAGGGAAAGGAGAGAAACTACTCTGGCTCACATGCAGGATGCAGCCGTGGAAGTAGAATCTAACATATTGGTTGTTGACCAACTTAGGAATAAGGCTGATAGAGACATATCCAGGAAGAGACCTGAAGCCTCCCCATCCAATTCCTCTCCCCTTCCCCTTCAGACGGATGAGGTAACTAAAGTGCTAAAATCACTTTCCGCTAGAATGGAAAGGTGGGACTTAGAAGGGAAGCCCATGTACAGAAATCCCCAAAATATTGATAACAGAGGCTTCAGGAGGCCTAGCAACAATGTGCCATAGGATTTGCCAAGAGAAAAAAGGAGAAAAGACAGAGATGATCATAGGATTCAATCCCTTCTCCAAAATAACCTAGTTTCTCATGAGGAAGGAGAGGATATAGATAAGCTCGACCCTGAAATTCACTGTATTGAAGACACTTCCCCTTTTCCCCATTTGACTCAATCTGCATATGAAAAATCCCTTTTGAAAATTCAAATCAATGAGTTGGGTAAAGGGGAAAAGGCCAACAACACTCCTAACATATATCATCTCAGGTCAAAGAAGAAAGAAGGGAATTTTGATAGCCATGATCAACCCCTCATAGCGGAAAGACCTGCTAAACTTGCAACAATCACTACTAAAGAAAATAAAACTTAGAACACTTTGCCAACAGCCAAAAAACCTGTCTTTGAGGTAAGGGAAGCTCCTAAGCCTCTTTCCTCCTTTATCTTTGAGCACGAAATTCAAAAGATTAGAATTCCTCTACCCCTCTCAGAACTAGTTAAAAATGAAGATTTTAAAAGGTCCCTCTCCAAACTGCTACAATCTGAGTCCCCCCAGCCTTCCACAGACTCAGTAAATCTTCAAGATGAAACACCAGCATTTGTCCTAGGTCCCATGGTAGAATATAGAGGTGATTCATCCCCTCCCTTCTACACATACCTGAACATACATGATAAGATGCTGCATAATTTCCTCATGGATTCAGGATCTTCCCACAACCTTATGCCCAAAATAGTCATGGAAGAATTGGGACTGGAAGTGACAAAGGATTATCACAATTTGTAATCTTTTGATTCAGGGAGGGTGCAATGCCTTGGAGTCATCAAATACTTGGTGGTCTCTTTATTTCAGCTTCCAATGAAGAGTGTGGTCATGGACATTGTAGTAGCTGATATTCCCCCCAAGTTCGACATGCTATTGTCAAGATCTTGGATTAAAAAACTTGGAGGAACATTACAGATGGATCTCACATATGCCACCATTCCAGTCTTTGGAGGGGAACACAGGAGGTTGTACAGAGAATCTCAACTGGCCTACATTGTTAGTGATGAAGCAGACCCCACCAATCATCCTATCTTTGCACTTGACACTGATTTGGGGTCTAGTTTATTGCATCTCACTGATACTCCTAAAGCCCCTTTTCAAATCAGAAAGAAACCCATATTTAATCACGAGATACCTCCTCCAACCACCTCTATTTGGAAGATATTCTTTGACAGAGATTCTTCTAGCGAAGGCACTGGTGCTAGAGTGGTTTTGGTGTCGCCTTGTCAGGAAACCATATCCCTATCATACAAGCTAGAATTTGAAGCTACCAATAATGTGGCAGAATATGAAGCTCTTGTTTTGGGTTTAAGGGCTACAAAAG
>JASDQU010884961.1:8154-25004 GCA_032191745.1 Picea mariana
AAAACCCGATCCCTGATCAGCCTCTGTTTTTTCACAAAAAATTCACACACACACACATATATATAATTGCACCAGCATTTAGAATCAGATGATAAGTGTTATTAGAATTTAGAATTAGATTATATAGAATAGAAAGGATTTTTTTTATTTATGCTTGAGTTATTAGTTTGTTTATATATACCATATGCAATACCTTTGTGTTGCCTTCGAAATATCACAGACTTCAGTCTTCTCCAACATGCGAACAAGCATACAACTAACACCAGAAGCAAGCCGCCCAAAACACCTAAAACTATGGGTATTATGTTGGAAGTCTTGCCTGAGTAGTTGGTTTGCGTAGTATTACTCGATGGTGGTGAAATAACCACCGTATTAACTGGGGCTTCCGCAGTGGAATAAAATAAACTGTATGTTTCATAACGAATTTTGCAGCTTCCAATCAAACCCTCAACTCCTTGACTTCCATCATAATATGTGACTATTGTATTGATTGTGGATGATAGACATTTTGTACAGTTGTCAGTAGATATATATTTCCATCACTGAACGACACCATAAATATTTCAAGACAAGGAGTCTATAGTTTTTCCAGAAGCATATCCAGATCCAGATGTTGCTTCACCTCACAAATTGTTTAGTAGCCTCTCAAGAGATGCCTCAAAGACACTAGGGCTGGAGACATTCTGTGAACTGTACACATATTTTTCATCATCATTCAGTTTATCGAAGAAAGTACCATTTTCATAACGTAAGAAGCAATCTTCTAACTAAACTCTACCCCCCATGGAATTCCCACAAACTTGTCAAAGGGTAGCAATTGCTTTTTGTGAATAGTTGTAGCATTGTTGGGCTGTTGCGTCTCCACCACATTGGTGTTGGATGAATTAATTTCTACCTACCTCATTAAAACCAAAGCTTCCATCAACCACCTGTTACTGTTTCTCCACTTCCATATCCACTGACACTCCAGCTACTTCATAAACTTTTTGGATCTTTAAGATCCTTCCAAAGACCTCTATAAAAAAGAGGAGATTGTAATCGTTTTGTATGCATTTGGAAATATCAATTTGTAGTTTGATTGAATTCAGTTTTGTGTTATTGCCTCTACCCACCTCTAGAAAAAAAGAGGAGATTGTAATCGTTTTGTAAGCACTTGGAAATATCAATTTAATTTGCAGTTTGATTGAATTCAGTTTTATGTTCTTGCCTCTGCCCACTTCATCGCGGTATCAGAGCGAGGTTAGCAGTGTGAGTATTGAGGGTCAAGTGTTGGGAGTAAAAGCATCTCCCCGACATTGTTGTTTATCGAGTATGACTAAGGCGTGGTGAGAAGAAGAGGCCAATGCCCAAGGGTATTGTCTATTGGAAGCCCAAGAATCAGGGTATCACCCAACTCAAGTTCTAGCGTTGCTTGATATCAATGGCATAAGAGAGAGCAGTCACTAGGAGAGGATAATCGAGGAAGGAGAGAGCAATCACTGAGAGAGGATAATCGAGGAAGGAGAGCAGGCATAGTAGCTCTGCTCTAATTCGCCACAACTTGCATCACTTCGAAGGTTCTCAGAGTCGTATTCACGACACAATCATTTTGACCATACAACCTTCACACCCCTCCATAAGCCGCGGATCATTTTTCCTTGGCAGTGATCAAGCCTCTTCATAAGACTCCATTTTGTTTGGAATCGCATGTTTCCAACTATTATTTTCTTAAGGACGGCTGGGAGTCGTATCTCCATCACAAGGAAAATATCAATTCTATGGCTCAACTGGTCAGCTGAGGAGATTGACTGAGGGAAATCGTTCATTGTTGAGGAAAATCGCCCAGAACCCATTTTCCAAAGTTAGCTTTTGGCTCAGGGCTCCTAGTGTTTGGGTTTCTAGCACTTATTTGTGAAACTCGACCATCTTGGGCTGGACTCGAGGCTTTTGTAGTTTTTTTTTTTGCTTTCCAATAGGCTTCTCCTAAACTTCCTTCAGCATACTAGATGTCTAGGAAGAGGAAGCGACTGTGAAGATTTGCAACAAAAATATGGTTGGGCCGAGGGAATGAAGCCATGGAGTTCTTTGTAAACTGGTGACAATTTCTGGCTATCTTTTTGTTACTATAATCTTTTGATTATCTTGTTGGATTTTTTTTTACCGAAAGGATTGTCATTAGGGCTTGATTTTTTTTAAAATGATGGAATCACGAATGTATCAACAACTTATGATTCCAACATTTTCTGGGAAAAATTATGATAATTGGGCATTTAGAATGAAATTATCATTTGACTCATATGAGCTATCATATATAGTAATGAATTCTTATATTGAACCACAAGATGAGTCTATTTTGACATTGATGAAAAAAAAAAAAACTTGATGAAAATAGGCAAAAGAATAAAAGGGCTTTGCAGATAATTGGAAAAGCGTTGGATGATTCGGTTGTTGGAAGGATTAAACCAGCCACTACAGCCAAGCAAGCATGGGACATTCTAAAGACAACATATCAAGGCACTAGCAAGGTAAAAATTTCAAAACTCCAAGCACTTAGAAGGGAATTTGAAAACTTGCAAATGAAAGATTATGATTCAATAGATCAATTTACATATCATGTTACATAGTTGGTTAATCAAATAAGACAAAATGGTGATGATCTAGCAGATAAGAAGGTTGTAGAAAAGGTTTTAAGAAGTCTGCCTAGAAAATTTGATGCAATTGTTCTGGTAATTGAAGAATCTAAAGATTTGACTACATATTCTATGGATGAGTTGGTTGGCTTCTTGAAAAATTATGAAGATAGGTTGAATAGGAATGACAATACCTCATTGGAGCATGCATTCAAAACAAAAATGACATTTGGCAGAGGCAGAGGAAGAGGAAATCTAGGATTTAGAGGAAGAGGAAAATGAATAAATAATTTTCAAAGAGAAGAAAGAAAGAATCAAGACCGAGGAGGAAGGAGAAATCAAAATTTCAGTTCAAGGGAAAGCAATAACAATCAGACATCAGAAAGATATGACAAATCAAAGATTCAATGTTATTACTGCAAGAAGTATGGTCACTTTGCAAATCAATGCCAGAAGAAACAAACAAATATGAGAAATAAAAATGCACATTTCTCTGAGAGTAGTTTTGAGACATTGTTTATTACATGTGATGTAGCTCAAGAAAATGGAAGTAACATTTGGTTTCTTGATAGTGGTTGTAGTAACCATATGATTGGAAATAAAGGGTTGTTTGAGGATTTGGATACATCAATTAAATAACAAATTAAATTGGGTAATGATAACATTGTAGAAGTCATGGGAAATTGTGCAATTAATGTAATACCACAGACTGGAAATAAAATTATTCCTAATGTTTATTTTGTGCCTGGTTTGAAGCATAATCTCATAAGTGTGGGACAATTTACTCAAAAGGGTTACAGAGTTTCTTTTGAGAATAATGTATGCACTATATTTGATATTCCTCCTAGTAAAATGGTGATTGCAAAGATTCAAATGAGAGACACCATAATGTTCCCACTTCACATGAAAAGTGAAATTATGGAGAAGATTGGAGCAACTTTCAAGGCATCAAGTCAAGATCAAGCATGGAAATGACACTTGAGGTATGACCATCTAAACTTTAAAGGATTGTGTTTGTTGCAAAGAAATGAAATGGTAAGAGGTTTGTCACCTATTCAAGCACCAATAAGTTCATGTGAAAGTTGTATTTTGGGCAACCAACATAGAAAAAGCTTTCCAAAAGAAATGTCATATAAAGCTTGGGCACCTTTAGAAATTGTGCATACAGATTTATGTGGTCCAATGAAAACACCATCATTAGGGGGGAGCATATATTTTCTAACATTCATTGATGATTATAGTAGAAAAACATGGGTCTATTTCCTCAAACACAAATCTGAAAAATTTGATAAGTTTAAGGAATTCAAGGCATTGGTTGAGAAAGAGAGTGGCTATCCATGAAGATATTGGGATTAGATAGAGGAGGAGAATACAAGTCAAGTGAGTTTTTAGATTATTGCACGTGTCATGGAATAAAGAAGCAGTTCACTACAAGCTATACACCTCAACATAATGTTGTTGCAGAACAAAAGAATCGTAAAATAATGGAAATGACAAGAAGCATGTTGAAAGGCAAGAATCTATCTAATGAATATTGGGCTGAAGTAGTAGCTTGTGGTGTTTATATATTGAACAGGAGTCCAACAAAGATTGTGAGGGACATGGTTCCTCAACAAGCATGGAGTGGTAAGCATCATAGTATTTCTCATTTTAAAGTATTTGGTTGGATTGCATATGCACATGTGCCTAAACAAACAAGGAGTAAATTGGATGATAAAAGTGAAAAATGCATCTTTATTGGTTATGATGAACAATCTAAGGCGTATAAGTTGTTCAATCCTATAACCAAGAAAGTCATTGTAAGTAGAGATGTTGTATTCAAAGAGGAAGAATCATGGGATGGCAATATAGACAAGACAATTACAGGTACGACAATACCATATGAAGAACAAAGAGAAAAATGTCAAGGAGAACAATCAAATGAGCGAGGAGTAATACCATCAAGAATTCCACAAGAAGAAAACTCACAAAGGCAAGTTGATCAAGGAGAAACATCAAGTCCACAAGTAAGTTGTTACTCAAATCCTACACTTGAATCATTAAGACCAAGATTAAGAGGCAAAAAGACTAGAAGCTTGCAAGAAATATATGATCAAGGAGATAGGATAGATTTGCAATCCAATTTTGCTCTATTTACTCAAGATCCTATATATTTTGAGGATGTAATTAAGGAAGAACATTGGATTAATGCAATGAATGAAGAAATGGAATCTATTAAGAAAAATGACACATGGGATCTAGTTGATTTACCTAAGGAGAAACAATGCATAGGTTTGAAATGGGTATATAAAACTAAATATAAGGCAAATGGAAAAGTTGAAAAATATAAGGGAAGATTAGTAGCTAAAGGATTTGCACAAGAATATGGAGTTGATTACAATGAAACATTTGCACCAATAGCAAGAATTGACACAATTAGGATGGTACTAGCTATTGCAGCTCAACACAATTGGAAAGTTTATCAAATGAATGTCAAATCAGCCTTCGTGAATGGATATTTAGAAGAAGAAATCTATGTGCAACAACCACTAGGATATGAAGTAAAAGGACAAGAAGACAAGGTTTATAGGTTAAAGAAGACACTTTATGGATTGAAGCAAGCACCAAGGGCTTGGTATAGCATGATAGATTCATACATGATAAAAAATGAATTCATAAGAAGCACTGGTGAGCCTACACTATACACCAAAGTCAATGAACAAGGTCATATCTTGATTGTTTGCCTATATGTTGATGATTTGATCTATGAATCTCTCTATTGATATGTTTAAATCAACAATGAAGAAGGAATTTGAGATGACAAACTTGGGGTTAATGAAATATTTTCTTGGCATTGAACTCACACAAAATGATAAAGGCATTTTCATCTGTCAAAGTAAATATGCAAAATGATAAATTGCAGTCGAGTTTCTACACCTGTGGCAATTGGCACAAAACTAAGTAAATAATAAAATGAGATGGATTTTGATTCAACCATATTCAGAAAAATGATTGGAAGCTTGATGTATCTCACAACAACTAGGCCAGATATAATGTATGGAGTTAGTTTGATTTCTAGATTGATGGACACACTAAAGAATTCACATTGGCAAGCATGAAAAAGGTTATTAAGATACATTGCAGGGACTATGACTCATGGCATACTGTATTCCACTTCAAATAATCTGCAGTTGGTTGGATACACAGATAGTGATTTTGCAGGAAACATTGATGACAGAAAGAGCACATTTGGATATGCATTTCATCTTGGAACAAGAGTTGGTGCATGGGTATAAAAGAAACAACCAATAGTGACAATCGCGAAGCAGAGTATGTAGAAGTACATCAACAACATGCCAATCAGCTTGGATGTGAAGAATATTGAAGGATCTAATGCATAATCAAGAGGAGCCTACTACAATCTATTGTGACAACAAGTCCACCATTGCACTATCAAAGAATCATGTTTTTCACAATAGGACGAAGCATATTGACACTAGATATCACTTCATTCGAGAACTTGTCAACAATGGAGAATCATCCTACAACATTGCAGATCAAATGAGCAACTTGCAGACATATTTACAAAGGCTTTAACACAAGACCAATTTGAGTATTTGAGATAAGCATTGGGCATTATAAATATTGATGTAATTAGTAGTAGAAATTAGGGGGGGTGTTGGATGAATTAATTTCTACCTACCTCATTAAAACCGAAGCTTCCATCAACCACATGTTACCGTTCCTCCACTGCCATATCCACAGACACTCCAGCGGCTTCATGAACTCTCTTGATCTTCGGGATCCTTCCAAAGACATCTATAAAAAAGAGAGAAGATTGTAATCGTTTTGTATGCATTTGACAATATCAATTTGCAGTTTGATTGAATTTAGTTTTGTGTTCTTGCCTATGCCCGCTTCAATTGGAGGAGGCCATATATTTGCTCAGGGATTTGGCCATACACAAAAGTGTTAAACCTAGTTTGCAACGCGCCTCGAACAAGATCATTCAGAACTGTATTCAGATTGCTCCCAAATTTACTGCCATTTGTATAGTAATAGGCGCGGTTGCACATATATTGCGTCTGTGCGTTGTAAATTTGTCCATGAACAGTAATGATGAAGGCCAGAACAACAAATATGTAGAATAACGTAATAATTTGCCTCGTCAGGAACCGGAGAGAGCATCCAGAACCCTTTCCATGGAAATTGATACTCCATGGTCATTGGAGTGCATGGACATGCATGTTTGTTATGCAAAGAAATATATAATTGAAAAATATGATGTGAATTGGGCGATCAATAATTGAAAAATCTGATGTGAATTGGGCGATGAATAACTATTGGCTAATGTACACAGTCCGATTTTAAAATAATTCAAATCCAACGATGTATATGAGGTCTTACTCATCCTGTATAGCACGGTAGTTATTACCCCACGACAGTTATTGAGAACTTATAAATTGTGTACTATATACACCGTCATATTTTAAAATAATTCAAATCCCAAATCCAATGATGTATGAGGTCTCATTCACCCTGCCATGCCATGTATATGAGGTCTCACTCATCCTGTGTAGCAGGGCAGTTATTGAGAGCTTGTAAATTGTGTCTATTCGCTATTTATCTAATTCAAATCCAACCAAGTATCATCCACCTAATTGTGCCGAAAGGCGTACACCTATTGACAATGGGCAGATTTAATAGGGGTTTAGTGCTTAATAAGTTTTCTATGGACATGATTAAATATGGCTGGAATATTCTAGAAGTCAGACACAATAAATCGCTGTGATTTCAATCATTAACTTCCTAGCTATTATAAAGACATCTGTTTATGTGTTTACTTTTTTACATTTATCTAATCATATTTAAAAATTACTTTGATCGCTAATGATTGCCACGTAAGTGATTAACATAAATTAAAATATTAACACCAGATAAATGAAGCTCAATCGTTTATTTGTTAATCAATTAGTACACCTATTGACAATGGGCAAATTTAATAGGGGTTTAGTGCTTAATAAGTTTTCTATGGACATGATTAAATATGGCTGGATATTCTTAGTAGTCACACAAAATAAATGGCTGTGATTTCAATCATTAACTTCCTAGCTATTATAAAGACATCCGTTTATGTGTTTACTTTTTTACATTTATCTAATCATATTTAAAAATTACTTTGATCGTTTATTTGTTAATCAATAATAAAATTTAATATATTCTTTTAAAGATTCGTTTCATCTTATCAGCCTTTCTGCGTTCACCAACAACTATTTAGCTGTTGTGCTAGTTCAAATCCAAAAAAGTATCACCCTGTGTAACACAGTAGTTATTAAAAGCTTGTAAAATGTGTTTATTTGCTACTTGCCTAATTCAAATCCAACGAAGTAGTTATTGAGAGCTTGTAAATAATGAAAAGTCCAAGGAACATAGTTGATTCTTTGTTTTGAGGTTGATAAATGGGTACAATTAATGATCTTTTAATTAGAAATATTAATCTTATGGCTATCAATTGAAGATGTTGGCATATTCTTCTTACCAAATTAATGAACGAGATTTAATATTCATATCTATAAATGCTTAAGTTTCCTTATTTACTTTTTCACATTTACTTAATATAATTAATAATTAACTACCCTAACCACAAATTCCACATTTACTTAATTAACATAATTAACAAGGATTAATATATATAAAATACACAACAAGTGTAATATTGCTGCATATGTTTCAATTTTTCCATGTTTTTTTTTAATATGAAGCGCCTGAGTTTTTTGCAAGTTTTAATTTTTTTTTTGAATATGAAGCGTCTGCGTTTCAATTAACACAATCGTGGGGCACGCACGCATTAGCTCCACTCACGCATTAGCTCAGTACTCACGCATGTGATGCATGTCATATTGGGGCAAGTGTTTGTATGAGTTTGAAACGTGTTCGGTGTTTCAATTTATATTCGGCGTTTGATTAACACGATGGGTTAACCAAGTGATTTAGCCTTTGGCACAATCCTTCGATATGGACATGATTTTATTTTAAAAAACCCAACCCTTAGCTCATGATGTTAGACGTTGAAGCTCATGTCGTGAGAGGAAGAGGAAGTTCAGATACTTTCAAGATGTTACACGCTGAAGCTAAGTTAAGATACTTTGAAGGCTTATGGATGGGAGGGTTTAGCAAAGAAATCAGTAAGCTGTATAAATCTCTCAACCACTTTTATAATTATTCTCTCGCTGAAAATGGTTTTTGTTTTCTTTGCTATTTTCATTTTCTGACCACTTAACTGTATGCTAAGTGTAGATTCAGGGACTGAGTGTAGATTCAGGGATTGTGATGTTTCAAAACACCAAGATAACTATGGTCAAGAAAATCGAACATGACAGAGGGAAGAAGTTATTTAATGGATCCATCTATTTAATGACCATCAGGAGTAAATGATTTCAGTGTTTATTTCATTGTTTCTCCACATTGCCCCAACACCTAACGAAACCCTAAATTTAAGACTATCATTATCCATGCTCCTATTTATAGTAATATTGATATATAAAATGGAGCACATGCAACACCATTTAAGCATGAACAAGTTTCACAGGATTGGGACCTGTGGGATGCATTCGAGTGCAGTTGGTTCAATATTATTCATGCAATGCACAGATTAGATATCGGTATAATACTTCCAGCCAATGCACACATTAGATATCGGTATAATACTTCCAGATGAAATTTTTATTTGAACGAAGTACAAATGGTATATTACTTCCAACCAAATTTGGATTAAAAGAAATATTTTTTTATTGATTATTATTTAATTTTTAATTCATTATGAAAGTGTGATTCATGTTTGTGGATCATTTTGCTGCAAAGATACCATTTTTTTCCTACGGCAGGCATAACTAGAGCACCCACTAGTACATTGTAATAGAAGCTTTATGAGCTGCAACAACCCGCTGACGTTGTTCAACTTAACACATTTGGCAGTTTTTTTTGAGTGCACTTGATTTAATGCTACAAGTTGTAGGTAGATCGACCTTTAGAATAAAAATTGCAGCAACCCCCGTAGGCTCTCAGCTTCACACATTTATATCAGAAATGTGTGAAGCTATTCATAGAAGATTTATGAGACAGCATCAAGTGCAGCCCAGGTGGTTGCCTCGAAGCTCTGGTATGGCGCTGCAGAAGGGCAGCCTCATGAAACTGATGATATCAACGAGCGGAGTGATAAGGGGTGGTGATATCAACGAGGGAAGTGATAAAGGGAGGAAGGGCATTGTAGAACGAGCCGGTGGGGTGGTGGCCTCCATGTTAGGCATAAAGCACCAGGAGGAGGATGACCAACAACAAGAGTCCCCTAATGATATATACCAGAGCAAGAACAATGAAGTATCAGTCTATATTTATGTTGCTTTGTCATGACTAATGTTTTATTTACAAACTCTAATTAGATTTTACTCTAAAATTAGGATTTGTAAATGAAATATGTCTGAGCATTCATCAACCACAATCATGTTTATAGTCGGGTTGGTTGATGAATGACAAATTCTAGTTCATGAAAAGACCGGATCCCAATAAGGGATGTTGAATTTATTTATGCATTCAAAAATGCAATTTAAACAATAGAAAATGAAGATTTTACTAAGATCTTTTAAGCCAAATTCCACTAAAAAAGTTAAGTCCAACATATGCCAAAAACAAATCATTACAGAGTCTTAAAACCATTCACTTACTCCTTCACTCAATCATGGTGTATAAATTTGACATTCAATAATTTTTTTATAATGGTTTTTTTTCAAAATTGTTATTTATTCATGTTTAATATTCGCTTAATTTAAGAAACAAAAATTTGTGATTTTAGTGGAGATTTATGTCTTTCGTGGAGATTCCAGTGAAAAGGAAAAAATAGTTAAGAAAACATCTTTTATATTTATTTTTGCCCCCCATTTAAATATTACCTTGATTGAGATTTTTTGAAATAAAAGAAAAGACAAAATAAGTTGACTCACATAATAGCTTTTATATTGTGAAAATTGTTTAAGAGCCTCATACAATCACGATTTCCATCCAAACAACAAAAAATATGACAATACTCGTTTCAAAAAATATTGTGCAATTTTAATTTTATATCAAATATCCATGAAACTAATCTATTTCACTTTGAAAACAAATATGAGTGGTTACATTTGGGTGTTGAATAGTGTTTTTGAATTTTGATCTTTTCTTCTTAGCATTCATTTTCAGCGTATGGGATTGCAAATGCGACTTAGACAAGATTTCTTGACTCTTTGTGGTGGGAATTGGAATTTATAACCCCCAAGCATCAATATTTTCTTCCTCTCATGCTTCAGTGTTCAAGGTATAGGATTGCATCATCATGGCTCGAAATGAGAAGATAGCCTCTACTCACTCGACCTTATATTACTTGGGAGGGTGTCGCTCCGAAAAGAATAAGTGAAGAGCATTGATAAAGATTAAACCTATTGGAATATATCCTCTAGCTTTATGCCACTTGAAAGGTGCATGCTCAGGACAATCAATGAGCATCAAAAATTTAGTTTCTTTATTTAACCCTCTCAATACATGTTGGATTTAATCTGCGATATGGTTTTTTGGATTATTGGCTCACTGGTGTGCAATCGAATATCGGATCAAAACATATACATAAGTGAAGTTAAGCTTGAAGATCACATCATTGATTTGATGAACAAAAGGTTAACTATAAACGATCTAAATTTCAATCATAGAATCACGTGAATTCTAGGAAAACTGACTACACTAACAAAAAGATGCAAATTCCAATTTGCATAGTGAACATGATGCATTGGGAATCATGACATAGAGACTAAGCATGTTGTACACCTAAAGACCCAACACCCACCCAACATGTTAAACCGTGACTTTGGATCAATGAAAGGACTTTACATCAATGAAATACAAGTCCTTGGCATTGAAAAATATCAAGTCCAAGGTTGGAATAAAGATTTTAGACTTAAATTTTTTAAAGATGTATACTTGGATTAAAGGCGAGAAAAACAAGGGCAGCAAGGCTGCTCATACTGCCTCCTAAGAATTTGTGCCAGAGGCAGTATGAGTAGCCTTAGTCAACGTGTTGTTTTGTATGCCTTTGAACGTCGCGCAACCGTGTTTGTACACAGAAACACCCTACCGGATGCGTACTTTGAAACCTCGAAATAAGTGAAGGCTCCAATAACACTATAAAGCTATCAACCAATGAAATGTAAGAAAACTAAGTTTTTTTACATATTAAAAAAAAAAATTAAGTTTCTTATGTTACACATTAGGTTCTTTAAATTGTTATTGAAGTCAAACCGAATTAATATAGTAGTCAAAAGAACTCATCGCTATATACTACCGGAGGCAGTACAATAAGGGAAAGAAAAAAAGGTAATGTAGGGGATTTTAGGATTAAATTTTTTTAAGGTGTAGACTTGGATTAAAGGCTAGAAAAAGAAGGGAAAGCAAAAAGTAATGTAGGCTTTTCTTTTTTCTTTCTTTTTTTTATAAACTTTCTATCATAATTCACCATCGTTGGCATTAGTTGACTTGCTTGTCTTTATAGTTTAATATGGTTGACTTGTTGACTTTAGTTAACTTTGATTGACCATGGATGAATAAGGTTGAATATGTTTAATTTAGTTGATTGTGGTTGACTTTTGTTGAGTGTGGTAGACTTGGATCATTATCGTTGATGATTTGTAAAATACAATGGATATTCCACTAGAACAGTTCGTCACAATAGATCTTATAATATTTTGAAATCTTAGATTTATGTAGTTTATTTCCTTAGATACCAAATTTATTATCTCTACCTTATGGATTGAATTTAAGAAATAATTGAAATATTAAAATGAAAGAACATGTACAAAATACACACCATCTACTCAAATGAACACAACATTTGACTTGGGAAACCCAGTATGGGTGAAAACCCAACTAGAAGGTGAGGCCTATGCTCTTCTCTCTTTGCTTCAATTATAAAATGCACATACAAAGGAATAAAAACTCACTATGGAGTTACCTTTTGACACTATGTCCTGAACGACTGCTACAAAATCCTCCCCCTCCTCTGTTATACCCACAAAATACAACTCTCAGATGTTTTTCTCAGCTATGGAATACGATACATTACAAAAGAATGGAACCCATTCTCCTCATAACAACATGATAGTTAATATGGTTTGATAGCCATCTAAGGGTAGTGTTTTAACTTTCTCAACTCTCAATTGTGATAAGGTTTTGGACCTTCTAGCATCTTCTTGAAAGTCCACACATGGCTAGCCCCATATGCGTGAGTAACGAGGGTTGACGTGGCATCCTCTCGTACCATGCCAGTCAACATAGTAGATCAACTTGTTGGAGGCATAATTTTTTCATATGAGCTCATATTGATACAGTTTTTGTGCCATTGGAAATGTCTATGAGTGTAGATCAACGTCAAAGGGTCTAAGCTAAAGAAAAGAAAGTTTTGAGCCCCCGAAATGCCATTTGATGCCTCAAAATGACCTCAGAAGGTTTCAAATCCCAATTTTCCAAACTAAGACCTACCATTAAAATTACCTTGCAAGTTGCTTCCTCCAATTTTTTCCACTCTAACAACATCGAGATAGATGAAAAATAATATAATGATATAATTCAGATCATGCCTCCCCATTTAGGGAGGCTTTTTGTCCCCAAAATATTTACTGAATGAGGTGAGGAAAGTTTTCCTCTACCTTCTCCCTAGAGCACGATTTTGTTTTTATTAGAAGTTCTCCTTTCAACCTAATCTACTTATCCAAAAAGGATCCAGAGAAGGCTAAGAACAACTTATAACTCACAGAGGAAACTCAAAATGCTCAGAATGGCTTTAGTAGACAGAGAAAGGGAAAAAATTCAAATTTCCCAAAACTCAGTTAAAATGGCATGGTCGTGAAGAGCGCGTCTCAATATTTCTAACAGTGCAAACGAATCATCAAACGAAGTTACAGATCAGAAGTTATAAGCAGCCAAAAAATCAAAAGGTGAAGGTGACACATGTCACCACAGCAAGGGTGACACATGGCACGTCCGTACAGGGAGATGTGGCTCATCCATACAGGGGTGATGTGGCATGATGGTATAGGTCTACATGGAAGATTCCTTGGTTGACACATGGTAGAGTACAACCAATGAGAGGTTTCCATGTGGCAACGCCCCATTGGCCTCTTACGGTCTGTTCATTAAAAATTATTGGAGCCGACGGGAGTCAAAATCCTAACCTCCTATCCCAAAGGACTTATGTAACACCCTTGTTTCCACCAAACTTGTAATTAATCATTAATTAGGATTACCATGCTCTGGCATGGGAACATTGTAAATGTATTATTGTTTAATTGCCAGTAATTGACTATGGGGGTGAAGCCTTGAAAGTACTAGCCATGATATCACTAGAGGAAAAAATGTGAACACGATAAAATAACAGTTAATAAGAAAAGGACCGGTGGTTGAACCCTCAACCACCCCCATGAATGGAAGCATGGTCTAGCTGCAGAAGGTCAACTCGAAGTACCACAGAGTCCGATAGACCCAGATTGACCTGGGTTTCCTTCTGACATGAGGAAACATGATAGGAGGGTGCTATGTGCAATGCATGCAAGAGAATGTAAATAGAAGAGTGGATAATGTGAGGAACAATCGAGCAAAGAACAAGTCAAAGGCCATGAGCTTGATGCAGAGAAAGCATCTGAAAAACCTCATCGAGGCCATGAAAGAGAGAGATATATCTGAGAGTATACAAAAAATGAGAATTGATCATAAGGCCTCGAGCTTGATGCTGAAGAAGCATCTGATAAGCATCGGAGAAGATGCAAAAGAAAAAGGATCGATGATAATTGCCATAAATTCCCTGGTGATATCATGGCTTGACACGTGGGTGGTCAGAGTGCTAAGAATGAATGTCTTTGAGCCTATGGCTAGGTGGAAGGACGAGCACCCACAGTCAATTAGTTGGATATTACATGTGATAGATAAGTATTCTCATTTTCTGTGTATTTAAGCGGTAACTGTGAATTAAAGTTGAATATCCTATGAATATTGTGGGGATGGACATGTTTGCTTAATGGTTATACTGTATCCCTTCAATTCTACCTAATTGTGTATTTAAGAAAATAATAATTCCCTGGCATGTACATGTAAATGCTTGAGCTCTGTGGTGGCTCAAGTTAAAATAAATGAACTGTGAAATTGTTAACTTTGGGCATAGCCTCACGTGTGCATGCTGACACTCCCAGTCGTTCTGAAGAAAGGGGTCGGTCAAGCTCAAGAGAGGTATTGCATGTGTGCACAGAGCCTCTGTGAAGCGAGCAAAGATCGAGAACCCCCCTTAAGTTCTAATATCTAATGAGTGAAACTCCTAAAGTCCCGACGGCCGGAGTAGATCTCGACCGTCCATCATAAAGGACGCGTGGCGACATATCCTTTAGTCTAGAGATTGGATGCTCCGGGGAGTTCGAGGCGTGGTGAGTCGCTAATATCCGAAGTTCATCCTAGTCGTTGGTGCCAAGAGACATGTGGCACCAGATCCTGTAATCCATAGGTTTATCATACCGGAAGGAAGCAGGTGTAGCAGGTCAAAGAATCTCGAAATCACAGGGAGCCGGTGGAGATCTGAACCATCCATCAACCGGGATGCATGTCAGTGGATCGTTAACTCCGGAGGAGAGCCACTATGGAGGATTTGAAGTTTTATGCTTCAAAAACTCCTGAAGGCTTGGAGGCTGGAGTTCACCTGAGCCGTCGATCTCAGAGGACAGGTGTCAGAATATCTGCCACTTCGGAGAAAAGTCACTCCGTAGGAAAGCTTGTGGCGAGAGTTGAGAACTCTCAAAAGCTGAAGTGCCAGAGTTCATCATGATCGTTGATAATAGGGGATGCGTGTTCAGATATCTGACACTATGGAAGGACTACACTCAAGAGGTTTTCATTTTTTAGCACTTTGGAACTCCCGAAGCACGGAGTCCCAAAGTAAATCAGAATTGTTGATGTTCTGTGGACGTGTGGTGTGGGATCGCGCAATACTTTAGAGGTTTAGCACTCCAGAGGTTTTTTGAAGAAGTGTTTTGGATTTATTCGAAGCTTTGAGGGCCGGAGTAATCATGGGACATTGATATCGAAAGAGAGTAGGGAGCGTTGATCCATTCTCACAAGTTCAGAACTTCACCACTTTGGAGTTCGAAGGAATTGGCGTATGGTGGATTAAAAAAACCTAGAACCGGAAGTTCCAGAGCACCAGAACAGGCGCATGTTGTATTGGCATTTGGTCATAGTTGTGGTCGTATGCGAGGGTCACCGAAGGAAAGGGGCTAGGCCCTAATTTCAAATTTGGAAACCAAGGTCTCGAGCGTCGATTTTCCCCGCTACCCTGTGTGTTATTCGAGGGTCAAGCCCAGTCGATGGATTGGTTGGTGAATGGGTCTTCGTCATAGATTTAGGAGAGATGGAAGCTCTGGGATATCTAAGAACTCAGGATGAAATGCATTGAGTCAGATCTACATGGAAGCCATGTGGCTCCTAACCAATGAACACCCGAGGAACTTGGGAGGGGATTATCTTCGAGTTCTGAGCTCGATTTTGAGCATGAAGACCATGGTTGGGAAGCTCTAAATGAGAAAAACATGGTAGAGACCCCAGATGGAGGATTTGGTTACTTAAGGAGAACAAAATTTTGATGCCCCNGGCCTGCTTGGGCTCATGCACGAGTCGTATGAAAATATTTCTGGAGGACTTTAATGGGTAACACCCTATCTTAACGCATTCTTAAGAGGCTTAGAAAATCTCTACTGAAGAGAGGAATGAGTCTGGTGACCATTCCATGAAAATGGAGAGCATGCACAACTCTTTGGTTTCAAGGTGAACTGAGAAACAAATTTTTCTTCTAGATACAGGAATTGTTGGGCACGGATTTTCTAATCAAGCTGATAAACATAACTGTAGAAATATAGATTTATTGAGTGAGAAATCACAATAGCCTCCCTTGCTTGGTGGATAGGAAACTAATTTTCCAGAGTTCTCGTGGGAGGAGGTGAGTGGCCTTCATCCCTGACTGTGCTGAACAGAAGGAAGAATTCAAGGTGTAGTGGTCAAGAATGATCTTGACCTAAAGATACTTTGAATTTCTGAACTAGGATACTTAGTAAGTAACATAATTCGAAATTGCATTTGGTCTCTAAGGGAATAGTGAAAATGGTATTAGACATTAAATTGTTAAAATTAAGATAAAATGGTTGACTACAT
>JASDQU010884962.1:0-20996 GCA_032191745.1 Picea mariana
CACAGCCATGGAATTGAATCAAAGCTTTTCTATTAATTCAATATCTGTACATGGAGGTTCTTCATACACTTCTATGCATGCTCTTCTCTTCAGAATGCTTCAAGAATAATGTTACAATGTACAAAGGAGGGTGTCTATATCCCGTTTCCCTCTCGAGCTCTAAAGCTATCAAATCTAGAATTAAATTCCTATCTAACAGCATTAAATCTATTAAATGCCTCATCTACCTAAGGACGTGAGCTACCCACTCAAGGTCCATTACAATATAGAAAGTGTGCTTCATCAAATCAACACATTAATGTTTGCGCAACAATATCAAGGTGATTTCAAAAAGAAACTATGATGGCTTGTCCAGCTATCTCCTATTTTCGCGCTGGCTCGCTTGACGTGGGCGATGCTCCTGCATCATACTCCCTCGCTTGAAAATTTTCATGGGCTCCTGTCCATGAGCTCCTGCACAGTGTGTCCATGATTTTGTATGACTTATTTGGTTTCCAAGCTAGCATCCTCCATTGGGTAATTCTTCCATTTGACCAGATACTCGAAGTATTCTTTTCTTCTGGTCTTTTTACCCACTCGTTTGTCCAGTATGCGCTCCATCTGTGGCTTTTTTGCAATCAGCATCTGCTTCTGCCACTAGACCCCTGGCTTGTCATCACTTCCAGCTCCTACTTCCTCAGCCTTATATGGATATAAGTCTGAGACATTGAATATCGAAGATATCCCAATTCCATCTGGTAACTCAATCTCATATGCGTTCTCTCCGAATTTCTTCAGGACTCTGCATGGCCCAATTTTTTTCATTTTCAATTTATTGTATGTTCCCCTTAGGAACCTTTCTTTTCTCAAATGCACCAGAACTAGATCGCCAACTTCAAACTGAAGTTGTCTTCGATGCTGATCTACTCTACGTTTATATTCCTGATTTGAATCTATCAGTCGCTGCTTCACCTGATTGTGAAGTTCCTGCATCGTCTCAGCGAATTCTTCTGCACTAGCACTGCTAGTCGCAGTCTGTTCTAAATCTCACAATTCAGAAACTCCTCTCGGCTGCATCCCATATACAACCTGAAATGGACTTCTACCTGTACTCCGATTCACTGAATCATTGTATGCAAAATCTGCCTGTGGCAACACATTGTCCCAGCTGCTACGGTGCTCCGTTACCAGGCTTCTCAGCAAGTCTCCCAGACTTTGGTTGATGACTTCCGTCTATCCATCCGTCTGAGGATGATAAGAAGAACTAAACACCATATTAGTTCCTAGATTCTTCCATAGCGTCCTCCAAAAATTCCCAATGAACTTGGTATCCCTGTCCGAAACTATGCTTTTCGGAAGTCCATGAAGTCTAACGATCTCTTTAAAAAACAAGTTTGCAATGTGTGTCGCATCGTTGGTCTTCTGGCATGGAATGAAATGTGCCATCTTTGAAAACTTTTCCACAACCACAAAGATGGAATCAACACCTCTTTGCATCCTCGGCAACCCCAATACAAAATCCATGCTTATCGCCTCCCATGGTCTCTCCGGTATGGGCAATGGCTGATAAAAACCTGCGTTCTGCTTTCTGCCCTTTGAATGCTGACAAATCCGACATCTGTCAACAAACCTCTTAACATCCGCATGCATCCCCAGCCAAAAATATGATTCTCTCAGCTTTGCAAATGTCTTGTCATGACCAAAGTGCCCTGCTAAGCCTCCGCTGTGTTTCTCCTTCAACAAGTTCTCCCTCATGGAGCAATTTGGAATACACAATTGATTTCCTCTGAACAACAATCCTTCCTAGATCATGTAATCTACCCACAGACTCCAATCCCTGAGAACTGGATTCTCAGTTGCCTCATACGCCTCGCCAAAATTTGCATCTCCTGTGTACATGTGCCTGAGATTTTCAAAACCCAAGGTTTTGACTCTAAAATCCTGCAGTAACAAACATTTCCTGCTCAAAGCATCAGCCACTTTGTTAGCAGTACCAGAAATGCGTTTTATCACAAATGTAAAATTTTGCATGTACTCTACCCATTTTGCATGTTTCTGATTCAACTTCTCTTGTTGAGTCACAAACTGTAATGCATGATTATCACTGTACAATACAAATTCTTTTGGGATCAAGTAATGCATCCACTTCTTCAGTGCCTGTATGATAGCATAAAATTCCTTATCATACGTGGAGTACTTCAGCTTTGCCTCATCTAGCTTCTCACTGAAATATGCAATCGCCCTATCTTCCTGACTCAGGACCGCTCCTATGGCATACCCACTAGCATCACATTTCACCTGAAATGTCTTCTGAAAGTCTGGCAACACCAACACTGGTTGCTCTGTGATCTTTCACTTCAACAGATTGAAGCTCTTCTCAGCCTCAGCTGTCCAATGAAAAAAATTATGTCTCTTCTTCACTATGTCCATCATCGCTGCGCTAATTCCACTAAAATTTCTGATGAACTTTCTGTAGAAACTAGCCAAACCATGGAAGCTTCTCACCTAGAAAATATTTCTCGGTGATGGCCAATTCTTAATCACTTCCACTTTATCTGGATCCATCCTCAACTCATTAGACGAAATAACAAAACCCAAGTAAATGAGTTCTGTCTTCATGAACGAACATTTCTTCATGTTGATCAACAACTTCTCCTGCTGTAGCTTCCTCATCACAATGGCCAAATGCTTCAAATGTTTAGCCTCTGATTTGCTGTAAATTAGTATGTCGTCCAAATAAACAATGACGAACTTTCCGATGAACTCCCTTAGGACTTCATTCATCAGCCTCATAAAATTACTTGGCGCATTCATCAAGCCAAATGGCATGACTAACCATTCATACAGTCCTTCATTTGTCTTGAAGGCTATATTCCACTCATCGCCTTCCCTCATGTGAATCTGGTGGTATCTGATTTTCAAGTCTATCTTTGAAAAATAATTTACCCCACTCAAGCAATCCATCAGATCATCCATTCTCGGCAGTGGAAATATGTATCTAATGGTTATCTTATTAATCTCTCTTGAATCGGTGCACATCCTCCAGCCTCCGTCTTTCTTTGGACTGATTACTATCGGTACAGCACATGGACTCAAGATTTTCCTGACCAATCCTTTGTCCATAAAATCTTGGACCTATCTCTTGACCTCTTCATTTTCTTGCGGCGTCAACCTGTACGCGGCTTTATTCGGAAAACTTGATCCTGGTATGAGGTCTATGTGATGACTCACACTTCGCATCGGTGGTAACGAATGAGGTAATTTGTCCACTATGATGTCAGCAAACTCTTCCAGCAGTTCCTGAACTTCAACTGGCAAATCATCCACCCTTGTGCTAGTTAGAACAATTCTCGGTTTTCTGACCACAAAGAATTGTGGATCTTCATTCTTCTCCATTTCTGAAAGGAGTTCCTTCCCACTCATGAGAATTATTGTGCTGTCTACTTCCGGTTTCACCTCTTTATCCTTTATCGAAAGAAGCTTATGGGTTCTCCCATTCTTCTCCAGGGTATATGTGTTCATTCTCCCGTCATGAATCACATTTCTGTCATATTGCCATGGTCTACCCAGCAATAAATGACATACATCCATGGGAATAAGATCACACAGAATCTTATCATTATACCCACCTATTTTAAATTCAACCAAGCATTGTTTGGTGACACTTACCTGATGTCCCTTCTGTAAGCATGAAACTTTGTATGGACTTGGGTGATCAGTTGTTTCCAGCTCTATCTTTTCTACCATCTCGGTTGAAACGAGATTATCGGTGCTTCCACTGTCTACAATAACCTTGCACTTCTTGTATTTGGTTGTGCAAGATGTTCTGAACAGTCTGGTCCTTTGCACTGATATTTCCATCTCCTTCTCAGGTTTCAAAAGGACTTTATGCATCCCAAGCGATCTTCCGCTTTCCGCATCTTCGGTCTCAGCATCACACCTCTGCGCTTCTGTGATGTGAGCTTCTCCTGTATCTTTCTTTTTCTCTGGACACTCGAATGACTTGTGCCCATTCTTTCCACATGTAAAACATGTGATAACTCCTCCTCTTCCTCTACCTCGAACTCTAGTACGAGGAAGAGAATTTGCATTAGCATAATCACCTTGCTGATCATTTTGCGGCCCTCTCTGCTCAATATATGGCTGCCTCTGTTGTGAGGTTCCACCTCTCTCAAATTTACCCTGAGGCTTCTTCCATTCCTCTTTGGGCTTCTGAAATTTCTCTTGGGCAACCATTTTTCCTCTTGGCTGGCTTCTGCCTCGCCCTCGCTGACCTTACTTTCAGCTCAGCTTCTCTTCGGCTTTTAGAGCCATTTGATAAGAATCTTCCACCGTTCAGATGGTTAGCATGCTAAATTCATCCTGAATGTCGTATCTCAAGCCATTCAAGTATCTAGCTACTTTCTCATCATCGCTCTCCCGATGACCTGCTCTGATGTTCAGTTGATAGAACTCTTCAGTATATTCCTTGACTGTCATCAACTTCTGTCTCAGGTTCTGCATTCGCCTGAACAATGTAATTTGATAGTCCCTTGGGATGAACTTCGCCTTCATCTTTGCGATCATCCGATCCCAGCTTTTAATCTTTTTCTTGTCTTTGCAGCGTCTGTCATCTTGTAGCTCGTCCCACCACAATGCTGCATGTCCTTTCAAGCGCTTAACTGCATGTTTGACTTTCTTATATTCTTCCACATCTTCATAATCGAAGTATGTTTCAAGAGCTCTTATCCAATCTAACAGCTCCTCTGCATCCAGATTTCCTTCATAGTCTGGAATGTCCATTTTTGCCTTCGCACCCATCCTTGCGATGTCTTTGATCAACCGCTCNCTAAGATCCCCTGCACCAACTCCGCGCCTTTGTGCAGTTTCCATCTCCTCGAGCCTTTCTCGGAGATCTCTCATCTGCCACTCCATTTCTAGATTTCCTACCGGCCTACCTCTTCTTCGCACCTCCCTATCTTCTGGGTCTGGTGACTGCCTTTCTCTTCTGGGTGGCATGGTGAATTCTCCTTCTCTTCTATAGAAAGAAAAGAAATTCCACTCTGATACCACTTGACGGCAACCGCACCCCTCGGAGCACGTTTTCCTCCTCCAGGACCTTCTCTATTCCACGGCCCGAAGAACTTCTAGGTTCTTCTATCTCCCAATCGAAAGATCCGCACCCACATTTCTCGTCTCACAATCCTCTTTACTTACTTGTTGGAGGATCGAAACTTCGCGCGTCACGAGTTATCTATGGATCAACTGGGTTCTCAAATCCCCGAGACCCGATGTGTCAGTCAGCGCTGACCTTCTCCCACTTGTCAGGACTTCTCTCTATCGCGTCTCGCTACTCGTGACTCTAAACAATTGGAGCTTCAATCTTTGATACGCGATAAGCCGAAATGCCGATCTTGTGACTTCACTCCCTCGCGACTTCGCTACTCACGAGTCCAAATATCCTACCCTGACTTCTGATATCTGAGGTGCCGAACCTACGCCACCTGGCTTCCACTATCACCTGTGGCCCACACTGTTGACGTGGCTGTCGGAATGTCGCACCTCATGCTCTCGCAACTTTTGCGACCAAATCTTCCACTCCTTCTCCCGCGATGGTCCGATAGCCGATCCACTAATAGCTCCGCACTCCTCATGATCCCGATCGATGGCTCCTGTTTGCCTAAGCTTTGAACCTTACTATCCCTACACTGTAGCCTCCCTGCGACTCCAAGAGATCCAACGATTCACCAAAGCTTGCATCTTCTCCACAGAGAATATTGATCGTCTAATTTTCCCTTATCAAATCCACGAAACGACAAGCCGTTCCTTCCACAGAACTCGTCACCCTGCACGCAAACCTGTGGAATTCTGTGTAACCTTAAAGGCACAACTTTCTTCCGCTGTTCTTCAACAATTATGAAGGCCTATCCCTCTTGAGCTTTTCTCACAGCTTTCGAGTCCCTTCAAGAAACCCCTTGCACACACTCCTTGCAGCAAATCCTCAAGCACGACTGAGTTTTGAAGTCTTCTCGACTCTGCGCACACCTGCAACAACAGTCTTTCACTTTCTTTGCTCAGAATCGCAACTCTGAGACTTCGTCCAGCCTGCGCACGCCTTGCACGGCTCTGGTGCCAAACCTGCACTTTTGATAACTTAGAACAAAAGTTATCTCTACTTGAACCCTTCTGTCAACGCACTCCTTGCGGACGATTCAATTGCACTCCTTGTAGGAATTCTCTGATTCAAGATAGAGAAACAATTGAAACTAACTCCCTATTCCCACAAACTTCAACTCAACCATGAAATCACATTCACAGCATATAAAAGCAAATGTATGACAAGAAGCAAACATTCATGAGCACAATATCAACAATACATAGAGAATAACACAGCCATGGAATTGAATCAAAGCTTTTCTATTAATTCAATATCTGTACATGGAGGTTCTTCATACACTTCTCTGCATGCTCTTCTCTTCAGAATGCTTCAAGAATAATGTTACAATGTACAAAGGAGGGTGTCTATATCCCGTTTTCCTCTCAAGCTCTAAAGCTATCAAATCTAGAATTAAATTTCTATCTAACAACATTAAATCTATTAAATGCCTCATCTATCTAAGGACGTGAGCTACCCACTCAAGGTCCATTAAAATATACAAAGTGTGCTTCATCAAATCAACACATTAATGTTTGCGCAACAATATCAAGGTGCTTTCAAAAAGAAACTATGCTGGATTGTCCAGCTTGACGTGGGCGATGCTCCTGCATTACCAACGGTAAAAAACATAGAACTGTCTTTGAGAAAATTAATGGTGAATTGTATGTCCTTCATCAAAATAGAGTTGTAACACACTTAACATTAATTACACAGGTTTTGGGGAAAATTGGAGAAATATAACAACTTTATTAAGTCCTAATTGATACACTGTTTTTCATGTAAAACCTATGATAGTGTAAGCGCTGCTACTATAAAAATCTAGATAAATTCCATGGAGTGATGAAGATATCGAGACAGTAGGTATGCATTGTGTGTGTTTCGAATTTACTTCTTTTTGTAGTAAATTCAAAGGTAATTTAATTTTTTTTTGCATGACAATTTATGCAGACGACAAGATGTCCAAAGTTCAAACTAGAAAAGAAAAGAACTAGACAATTGTTGGGGCTATCCCTGTTTCAGGTCGAGACTCTCTCACCATTAAAGACACAAGTAGTTGTTATGGAAGGGAGAACTATGAAAAATACCATGAGATATATAACATGTTTTAGACTGAATAGTACCCTTCCGACGATGAAGACATTAACGAGTACAAAAAAAATGAGAGAAGTGACATTCACACTATAGCTATTTGCCCAATGATTTTTCCTTAAAATAATGATGTACGATAGTGTTTCACCCACCTAAAAAAGGATAAGGCCATGATATTCATTGAATCTAGTGTTTTGATTGCATCTTTGAAGGAAGAAGACATCAGAGTTAGGTACAAAACCCCAGAGCCTACGATATCACTAGATGAATAATTTCTGAACAAGTTCAGAGTCGAGCATAAGGACTTCGAAACATTGATGGAAGATTGGTTCGTCGATGAGGAAAGGCCAGTAAAGGAATGGGAAAGATATATTCCCATGAAGTAACTGAAGGATCTATACAAATTCATGAATGCGATGATTTGCATGATCTATGGCAAGGAAACCAACACTCATTTCAGGATGGAGTGGTTTCCAATGGCTTACACTGTGATCAAGACTAGACGAGCTTTTAATTGGGACAAAATTTTATCCTTTATCATCATAAATCGATCTTGGGAATCCCAAGGTATGAAAAACCCTGGCTTCTATATGAAATTTTACCTTATTGATGCAATTTGTGTTTCTCATAAATTTCCTACTTTTGATTGGGCTTGGAACCCAAACCAACCCTCGATTCATGTATGTGGTTCACAATTGTGGGAGGTAAAATGTAAAGAACACTTGTACAATATTTGTGATTGCTTCCTGCCCTCTCTATACAAATCTATTTTTTGGTTTTACCCACATTGAATATCCCCAGGAGTTATTAAATCCTTAAAATAAATAGGAGATTGGTATATGACAAAGTACTATATCTACGTCAGGATATATAGAGCCATTGGGCCACCACATCTGCTACCAAACTATGTGCCCAATAATATGTTAGCGAGAGAAATATTCTATCATATAGTTGAGAAAGGAGTCACTGCGTACTTATAGGAGAAGAACAAGAAGTATTGACAAATATTTCCACTCCACATAGCCAAGTATTCTCTATCAAATAAACTGCATGTTGAGAAAGAAGTTGAAGCTTTAAGAGAGCTATGTTTGTGCACAGGGAAAAAAAAGGGTATGATCCCCAAAATATAATATATGAGCATATAAAGGTTGTCAAGTTATCACCACAAGTTGTTCATGAGGCTAATTTTGCAGAATATCTCTTCAAGGGAGCTCTTTATTTTGAGGAAGTACTAGACAGACTACCCAGTGAACTAGCCAAAGAAAAACTATAGAAAGAAGAATATCAAGACATGATTTTGGTAAAAGAGAAATTTAAAGCACTATTCCAGTAGGATAAGGAGAAGAAGGAAGCCAGAGAAAGGGAATAGAGGAAGAAGGCTGAAGAAATATCAAGGAAGGTGTAAGGTACCATATTTATTACAATAACAGAAAAAAATAAATATTGGAGAGAATAACAATGGAACAACACAATATATGAAACCACAACACCAAAATAATACCTTTATTGATAGGAAACAATGTTCACTTTCCTCTTCGAGGGGGAAAACTCTAGCAGAACAACACTCTATTACAATAATTCTCAAGAAAAACACTTCTCATGCCTCCTACTCTTATTTATACATCATACCTTATTGATGCAATTTGTGTTTCTCATAAATTTCCTACTTTTCATTGGGCTTGGAACCCAAACCAACCCCCAATTCATGTATATGGTTCACAATTGTGGGAGGTAAACTGTAAAGAACACTTATACAATATTTGTGATTACTTCTTTCCCCCTTTATACAAAGATAATTTTTGGTTTTACCCACATAGAATATCTCTAGGAGCTATGATCAAATCCTTAAAATAAATAGGAGATTTGTATGACGAAGTACTATACCTATATCAGGATATATAGAGCCACCGAGCCACCACATCTGCTGCCAAAATATGTGCCCAATAAGTTGTTAGTGAGAGAAATATCCTATCAGACAATTGAGAAAGGAGTCACTACATACTTATAAGAGAAGAACAAGAATTATTGGCCAACATTTCCACTCCACATAGCCAGGTATTCTCTATCAAATAAACTGCACGTTGAGAAAGAAGTTGAATATTTAAGAGAGCTATGTTTGTGCATGGGGAACAAAAAAGGGCATGATACCCATAATATAATATACGAGAATATTAAAATTTTCAAGTTATCACAACAAGTTGTTCATGAGGATGATTTTGCAGAGGATTTCTTCAGGGGAGATCTTTATTTTGAGGAAGTACTAGACATGCTACCTAGTGAACTAACCAAATAAAAACTCTAGAAAGAAGAAGATGAAGATAGGGTTCTGGTAAAAGAACAATTTAAATAACTACTCCAATAGGATAAGGAGAAGCAGGAAGCCAAAGAAAGGGATCATAAGAAGAAGGATGAATAAATATCAAGGAAGGTGTAAGGTACCACATCTATTACAATAGCGGAAAAATATAAATATTGTAGAGAATAACAATGAAACAACACAATATATGAAACCACAACACCAGAATAATACCTTTCTTGATAGGAAATAATGTTCACTTGCCTCTTCGAGGGGGAAACCTCTAGCAGAGAAACACTCTATTACAATAAATCTCAATAAAAAGACTTCTCATGCCTCCTACTCTTATTTATACATTGTACCTTATTGATGCAATTTGTGTTTCTCATAAATTTCCTACTTTTGATTGAGCTTGGAACCCAAACCAACTCTTGATTCATGTACATGGTTCAAAATCGTGGGAGGTAAACTGTAAAGAACACTTGTATGATATTTTTGATTACTTCCTGCCCCCTCTGTTATCACTTCAGGTGTCTCTTTAGGTTGTATATCAAGAGATCCTGGTAACTTAATCAAAATGCTCAATAATGTATTGAAAATTCGATCAAAGATGAATAACTCACACACTCACTCCTTCACTCAAGAAAAATTGAACATACTTGGAAAAAACAAGGATTTAAAAATATATTGATCAGATGGTTTGTAAAAATCAGATGGGTGAAGAATACTAATTATATCAACAACATCACATACATTAAAAATATATATGAAAGGTCGAGTATAACCAATAAAGAATACTGATGATTCTAGTTTACTAATGCAAAGATAAGATGCAAATCATCAATCATTAAGTAAACAAGAGAAATGAATATGATATTCAACTCAAAAGTAAAGAAGAAAAGAAATGAACAGAGGTCTGAACAATATCAGTGAGAGAAGTTTATCATTCCAATGTATATATCAAAGTCTTTACAAGAAAAGAGTGTCTCAAAAGCTCTCCAAATTAGAACCCCTTAGATCCTCCCTTTGGTCCTATTTATATAGATATTACATGCTCATATAGATCCAAAATAAATGGATCTCATAATCTCTTCACCTATCTTTAGTTTGATGAAGATATCCAACTCAAATCTGAATTTGTTAGGTGGCTGGAAAATACAAACTGTCAAATTTCTGAAAATGATGCTCAAACATTCACCTATATCTCTCAAATACAAATAGATTTTGGAAAACGGAGAGAGGTTTTTGAAGAGGATATCTTTCTTGTGAAAAAACTCTCTTACTTTCCAAAATTATCTTTCCATATCATCATAATATATCTCCAAAAAAGATGACTAAAACAAGAAAACACGGATTTCCAAAATCTAGTCATATTCCTACAATCTAGGATTTGATCCCTAGAATGTTTCCATTGAGGGAACGAAGTGCCACCTACATGATTTTATGGGGGATGATATTATATTCAAATATATGTGGCTACCTTGACCCAAAAATCCTCTTGACAAGTCAAATTTTGATCAAAGTTCATCCATGTTGAAAGTTTGAAGAGTTGGTAGCGCAATACACAAAAATAACACAGTTTCTGCTACAAACTCCTGTAGGTGATTGTTTTCAACAATTCTATCCAAAATGATTTAAAACCTGAAATGAATGCTAGAAAAGGATGCTTTAAGACCTGAAATTTGACTTCATAACATATTAAATGTTGCAATATATCAGACTTAATCATTTAAACTTCCCCATACTTCATTTTACAAAAAAGGTTTATGCCAAAATGTAATACTCCAAGTGCTTTAGACAAACACTCAATGCCTTGGAATTTCTTCTTGGAAGGTGAATAACCTACACCCTGAAGAGAACCATTTTCCATACTGTCACTGTAAACATATCCCTCTTTGACAAATTCCATTAGTAAACTCTAAAACAGAGTATGTTTGTGATATGCATTTATTATGTATTTAGCACTTGCTAGGGTTTTGATCTTCAACACAAACTAATAAAAAGGTTCCTCTATTCTGCTACCATATGCATCTTCCTCTGGAATCAAATCATACATCATTAAAACATAGTATATCTTCATGGTAGGTTGCTAGATACCAAAACACTAAGGACAAAAGCTTTCTTTGTTTATTTGCAAACCTTAGTAGTTTTCATTTGATGGCGAGCTACAAATTTAGAAGAGGATATCAAGACTTGATGATGATTTAAGAACCTTGAAAAACTTTCTTGTTATACCTTTTTCACTTCAAAAGTATTCAAATGAAAAAAACATAGCTTTCTTACGAGTTGGTAGTGCACATGATGGCAAACTAGCTATTTGCACTACCAACTTGTCATCATGGAGAATAATGACAAATAAAAGGTCAAGTAATGATATGATGTGTAATGCTGGGTCATTATGGACCATGAATGGCTCTTACAATATGTGACTCACTCTTAAGAAAAATATGATTTGACTTTAGCAATAAAACTTAGGATAATGACCTTAATGACCACTTAGTCATTTACCAAAATCATTCGACATGACCAAGACTTGATGACTAGACTCAATGAAGGACACATTTATTGAATGACTCAAGAGACTAAAAAGTCAATTAACTACCTAATACTTAAATAAAATGAAACGAAAATTTGGAGATAACATCAAGCTCTAATTGGGGATGGAAGCCTCCCTATGAGGTTCCAAGAACATAGCAGACCCTAAGCTTTTCAGTTCAATCTGAAAACCTTGCAACCTGCTCTGATTATGAGATCAAACCATTCTTCAAAAATATACATCTTGGACTCTATAGTGCCTACTCCATTGGGTTATGGAGTCATCTAGTATTAAACTTGTACAACTAATCCCTTACAAGATTTCAAGATCTGTCACTTACATTATGTTCTTGATGTACTAAGATAAACTCTGCTTATTTATTGAAAATTGAAAATAAATGTTCAAGTGTTGAACTTATTCATGCACATTCCTACTTTAATAAACTGTATTGCTTGTTGATCAAGTGAAATCATGCTTCCATTGAATACATACAAGTAAACTCATGATTGAAAGACTTCTTTTTATGCCATTGATTAGAAGATAATAATAAAATCATAACAATGACAATAAAAACTCTTTCAGAAGATCATACTCACTATCAAATACAAGTGATATGATAAAATATGAAAACTTAAGAGAGTCTGAGAGATAAGACTCAAGTAAGGCTGCCATAGGATCTTCAAAACTATGATCACCATCATACAAATTCAAAATCATTGACTTCTCATGTATGTCTTCCCCTTTTCTATATCCCTGTGACTTGGATCCATCACTATGATGTGCTGGCCCATTACAACTAACAATTTCTGAGAGAAAAGAAGAGACATGTTCATGATCTTCTACATCATTGTCTCCATAATGATCAAATGAAGGATGAGTCTTAAAATATATATCATGACAGAACTACTGATTACTCTCCCCAACAATGATGTCTTTAAAATATGTATCAAAACTAAGGATATTTTCATTGGAATTTTTAACAACAGATTCATAACTATCTTCAACCATAGCATAATTACATTCATGATCATATCCTTGCTAAAAATTAGAACTAGATGAGATTCCATTAGTCAACAAGACTTCATAAACTTTAAAATCTTCCTCATCATCACTATATTTGTCAAATATGGGAACATCAAGATACAATCCTAATGGAAGAGATGAAAATGTATGCATATAATCATCAACAATATGATTTTGAATAACATCACCTTCTCCCTCATCATTATCATCCTTCTCATCTAGATTTGATTCAATGGGATCATCTAAAACATCCTCAACAATGCAATCATCAATATTATCATCATTTATATCTGGTAGATCTTTTTCTTGTGAAGTAGCAATAGAAAGAACCTCGTCCTTATATGTATCTTCATTAATATATTCACTTTCATCCTCACTACTAGAGGAAACATCAAGCTGAATATCTGAATGAAACTCCTCACAACAATGCTAAAAAAGAAGTTCTTGAGAAAAATACCTTTCACATCGGTGATGGAATGCTAAATGAAATTATTTTAAAGAAGATATGCTAAAAGGAGGCAAGGATTGGTACCATTCACGAGCATCCCCTTCTAATGAATATAAGAACATCTTCATGAGCACATCTTCCTCATGTATATGTACTGCCATGCATTGATGAAATATGATGAGGTGATCTGAAGGATTATCCTCTTTCCTTTCTCTGAATCTTGGAAGGAAATATCCGCAAATATCCATAAGAGGTACTAGATGTGGGAAACCAGGTACTACATAAACGTTAATAGGTGAAAACCTCCTAGCCAAAAGAGCAACAAATGCCTTTGACATTTGAATATAGTGGAGTCGCCATTGAATTCGTCCTTCATGGAGTCTCCAGATAGAATATTACAACCAATATAATGCCCAGCCTTTATCTATCATCAAAAGCTAGAACTATGTCGTCTCCCAGGGAGGATTTCTTCACACTCCTCTCTCTAGCAATGACGCCAATTTTTTATCACTCCAAGTGTCTCTTTAGGTTATAGATCAAGAGAGCTTGGTAACTTAATCAAAATTCTTGATAATGTATTGGAAATTGGATCAAAGATGAATAACTCACACACTCACTCCTTCACTCAAAAAAATTTGAACATACTTGGAAAAAACAAATCTTTCAAAAGATATTGATCAGATGGTTTGTAAAACTCAGATGGGTGAAGAATACTAATTATATCAACAACATCACATACATTAAAAATATATATGAAAGGTCTAGAATAACCAGTAAAGAATACTTATGATTCTAGTTTACTAATGCAAAGATAAGATGACAGTCATCAATCATTAAGTAAACAAGAGAAATGCATATGATATTCAACTCACAAGTACAGAATAAAGGAAATGAACAGAGGTTTGAACAATATCAGTGAGAGAAGCTTATCATTCCAATGTATATATCAAAGTCTTTACAAGAAAAGAGTGTCTCAAAATATCTCCAAATTTGAACCCCTTAGCTCCTCCCTTTGGTCCTATTTATATAGAGATTACATGCTCATATAGATCCAAAATAAATGGATCTCATAACCTCTTCACCTATCTTTAGTTTTTTGAAGATATCCAACTCAAATCCGAATTTGTGAGGTGGTTGGAAAATACAAACTGTCAAATTTCTGAAAAATGATGCTCAAAGATCCACCTATATCTCCTGAATCCAAACAACTGTTGGAAAAATGAGAGAGGTTTTTGAACAAAATCTATTTCTTGTTAAAAACCTCTCTTACTTTCCAAAAATACCTTTCCATATCATTATAATATATCTCCAAAAAAAATACTAAAACAGGAAAACACAGATTTCCAAAATCTAGTCATATTCCTACAATCTAGGATTTGATCCCTAGAATGTTTCCATTAAGGGAACAAAGTGCCACCTGCATGATTTGATGGGGAATGATATTATATTCAAATATGTGTGGCCACTTTGAACAAAAAATCCTCTTTCCAAGTCGAATTTTGACCAAAGTTCATCCATGTTGAAAGTTTGAAGAGTTGGTAGCGCAATACACAGGAAAAATACAGTTTGCGCTACAAACTCCTGTAGGTGATTGTTTTCAACAATTTTGTCCACAATTATTTAAAACCTGAAATGAATGCTAGAAAAGGATGCTTTAAGACTTGAGCTTTGACTTCATAACATATTAAATGTTTAAATATATCAGACTTAATCATTCAAACTTCCCCATACTTCATTTTACAAAAAAGGTTTGTGCCAAAATGTAACACTCCAAGTACTTTAGACAAACACTCAATGGATCTAGAATTGCTGCTTGGAAGATGAATACCCTACACCCTGAAGATAACCATTTTCCATACTTTCACTGTAAACATATCCCTCTTTGACAAATTCCATCAATAAACTCTAAAACAGAGTATGCTTGTGATATGCATTTCTTATGTATTTAGCACTTGCTAGGGTTTTTGATCTTCAACACAAACTGATAAAAAGCTTCCTCTATGCTGCTACCGTATGCATCTTCCTCTGGAATAAAATCATACATCGTTAAAACATAGTATATCTTCATGGTAGGTTGCTGCATACCAAAACCCTAAGGACAAAAACTTTTTTTGTTTCTTTGCAAACCTTAGTAGTTTTCCTTTGATGGCAAGATGTAGATTTAGAAGAGGATATCAAGACTTGATGATGATTTAAGAACCTTGAAAGACTTTCTTGTTATACCTTTTTCACTTCAAAAGTCTTCAAATGAAAAAACAAAGCTTTCTTACGAGTTGGTAGCGTACATGATGACAAACTAATTGTTTGCACTACCAACTTGTCATCATGGAGAATAATGAAAAATAAAAGGTCAAGTAATGATGTGATGTGTAATGATGGGTCATTATGGACCATGAATGGCTCTTACAATATGTGACTCACTCTTAATAAAAATATGACTTGACTTTAGCAATAAAACTTAGGATAATGACCTTAATGACCACTTAGTCATTTACCAAAATCATTTGACATAACCAAGACTTGATGACTAGACTCAATGAAGGACACATTTATTGAATGACTCAAGAGACTAAAAAATCAATTAACAACCTAAGACTTAAATAAAATGAAATTTTATTTGGGAGATAACACCCTCTATACAAAGTTGTTTTTTGGTTTTATCCACATAGAATATCTGCAAGAGCTATCAAATCCTTAAAAGAAATAGGAGATTGGTATATGACGAAGTACTATACCTACATCAGGATATATAGTACCATCAGGCCACCACATTTGCTACCAAAATATGTGCCCAATAATTTGTTAGCGATAGAAATAGCCTATCGGATAGTTGAGAAAGGAGTCACTGCGTACTTATAGGAGAAGAAAAATAAGTATTGGCCAATATTTCCACTCCACATATTCAGTTATTCTCTATCCAATAAACTACATGTCAAGAAAGAAGCTGAAGCTTTAAGAGAGCTATGTTTGTGCACGGGGAACAAAAAAGGGCATGATCCCTAGAATATAATATATGAGCATATAAAGGTTGTCAAGTTATCACAACAAGTTGTTCATGAGGGTAATTTTGTAGAGGATCTCTGTAGGGGAGATTTTTATTTTGAGGAAGTACTAGACATACTGCCTAGTGAACTGGCCAAAGAAAAACTCTAGAAATAAGTGTTAGAAATAAAGGGATGTGCTCATTTTTCCATGGATAATATATCAATATTTTCACCCAACCATAGGAACAAAGGCCACCCTCGAGCACCTTAACCTTCACAGACATAATAGTTATGATAGTAGACCAATATCCAACCAAGGCTAGTGCACCTTTCTCCAAGGATAGCACACCAAGAAAGAATAACCAGAAATCAAGCAGAATGTCCAAACCATAACCAAGAATGCTAGTTGCAACAATTGCAACTGACCTTCTTCTCCAAACTTGCACACCACTAGTCCTTATGCAATTGTGTGAGTGAGAGTGAAAAATGAGCTCTAACACCCTCTATTTATACTACTCTATCTCACTTGACTGGGCCGACTTCTCTTTATGAAGGATAATAACTCAATATTAAATATTCTCTTGAGCCGACTTGTCTCCCAGGGCTATTATCCAACGTTTTATGGTTTCTCTTGCTTCCTAGAATATTCTAGTCTTGTCAAAGGTTACACATGGAGGTTAATACCTCCCACAAATACCATAATATCAACACTCCCTCCTATCTAGGGAGGTATTAAAGGTAATGGTCTTGATAAAAAACAAACCATTCAACTGGTAGCATCATCATAGCCACACATACTATCTCATGATCACGTAGATCAACTCACGAGAAACATCATCACTATCAATATCATTTGATAACATCAACTACATCATCTCTTGAAGCCATACTCCATCTGAGTAATCAGACATGATGCTTAATAAGTCACTCACTCCACATAGTGATACAAGAACCATTCTTCTAATTCATACATATATCCTAGAAGAATAACTATTCCAACAGATGTTGGAAGCCACACCATGGGCTATAAACACTATTCTTCTAATCTGAACATATGTTCTAGAAGAATGACTATCCTATACCATTTTCCCTCCAGCCACTACTGTAAACTCATGGAAGTTTTTTATCCTATACCAATCTCTCCACTCTAGTCACTACTATGAACTCAGGGAGACAAACCATTCTTATAATCCTGACATATGTCCTAGAAGAATAGTTGTCCATGGCACATCAAAAATATGTCAACCTGGACCATTCTCCATAAGGAAAATGTCTGTCCACCTGTAATCAGTCCTTCCTGGACCATTCTCCTCCTCAAGAATGCTTTTCCATCAGCACACTGACTATCCATCTAGCTGGAAATCATCTCCAACACTAGTGGTAGTCTCCATTGAAATCAAAACAATGCCATTCAATAGAACACAACTGTGTCTATCCATAGTAGTACACAACTACTATCCAATGGTACACAACCACACCTAGTAGCACATGACTACTAACCAGTGACACATAGTCATAGCCAATGGAACACATCCACCATAGTAGAATACAACTACTGTATAGAGACATATAGTCTCCACAATAATCATATCATCTGATATCAACCTGCATAACAATATCATAATACAAAATGAGTCATATGGACCATTCTTCCACTCAAATCTGTGAGATCTGGAAGAGCATTTTCCCTCAGAAAGTAAAACATCATCCATGGGCTATTTGGACTATGCTTCCCAAGCATAGAAGAATAAATATCCTTTATTTTGGAGCCTGGACCATTCACCTAACTGGGCCATTCCTTTGACACTAATCATAGTGCAACCTGTAGAGAATGAGTCTACCCTAGGGAATGTATGTCCTTGATTGCTGAACCTAGACCATTCACCTAATTGGGCCATTCCTTTGACACTAATCACAGTGAAACCTGGAGAGAATGAGTCTTCCCTAGGGAATGACTGCTCAAACCATTTCCTATTGAAATGAATTTTTTGCACCAACCTAAACATACCATTCTTCAAAACTGCTCACAACTATGAACTTCGAAGGAATGACTTCCCGGTGAGGCGAACCATTCTACTTGACCACTTTTTAGAGTGACTTCCAAGAATAATGATTTTCCTAGACCATTCCCCCACACTGGCCACAAGGGGAATCACTATCTATGGTACATCATCAATCTATCATACCATTTTCATTATGAAAATGACTGTCTGATCTGAACCATTTTCCGAATTGGAAAATGCATGTCTGTTAGAAATCTTGGGCCACTTTCCAGACTGGAAGGTGATTGCCCATAAATAAAGAACATATCAGTGCTCCCTCCCAACCTGGGATTAATCACTTCCTTTTTCAATAAGGAAGTCATCTCCACGAGCCCCAACTTCTCCCTTAAGTATGCAATATTTTCATCTTGGACAAAGGCTTTACCAAAATATCTATTATTTGCTCATCTGTGGAGATATAATGGAGAAACACTTCTCCCCTATGGACTTTATCATGAATAATATAATGATTTATCTCAATGTTCTTCGACCTGTCATGGAACATCGAGCTCTCTGAAAGTTTCACATAGATCTGATCATCATAATATATCACGGTTGAATTCAACACTTGATCAAACAGTCTAGAAACCAACTTATAGAGCCACACTACTTCCGTAAAAGAATCACAAAATGTAATATACTCTTCTTCTGTAGTGCTGAGTGCAACATACTTATGTTTCCTTCTAGATCATAACATCATGGAAAATCTCAAACTGAAACATATCCAAGTAGCACTTCTTATGTCATCTGCACTCCCTGCCCAATCCAAATCAACAAATCCATGCATATGTATATCATAACTCAAATGTCCCACAAGGAAAATATATGGCTAAGTATTCTCCAAATATATTAATGAGCCAATCAATTGTCTATGAGATCAGAGTCTCTCAACTTCTTTAGATCTGTCATCATGAGAGTTTTCCTTGGATTTGCAATCCATCATCCCGGACTTCTGAAGAACCATTTCAAATATACTTCCTCTGTCATAGGAAGTTTTCACCACACTTTTGCTGTACATGAGAGGCTCTGCACCAAGTTTACTTGAATCCATACAAGGTCTTCTTGTTGGAAGATTGGTTTTTGTCATTTATGTCAACCCTATCCATTGGATTTTGGACCCCGCAGTTGATTGAAGTAGATAGACATGAAGGAAATTACACATGCAAATACAACACCCATGGATGGATAGTATAAGTCATTCCACTTCCGGTGGTATGTGTCATGTCACGTGGATCCTCACGGTTGAGGAGAAATGAATTTTTGAAGATAAAAAACTGAATTGAAGAAGGAAGTAGAGGTCGGACCTGAAAATAATTAAGGAAAATAATTACAAAATAAGAAAGTGTCAGGTCAGCCCTAATGTTAAAAGGAAGTGACATAAAGGGTATAAATGCATCTCATTCAACATTCATTTTTCAACACACACAAGACTTTTAATGAACAACAAGATATAAGTCGAATTTCAGAGGAAATAGGAAGTAAAGAAGCCTAGATTTCAAGGGAAGATGAAGTCTTTTGGTGATGTGTTCTAAGGTATGTTATTTACAGGTCATGTTACCATTTTCGCTATCATTTTTTTTCTAGAATGATTCATATGGTGAAACTTGGAGGATATTGAGAAGACATATCTAGGTACCTATGGTAAAAATTTCATCTCTTTATTCTCTATAATTTTGGAGATACACTCTATGGAAGATAAGGTTTTTGACTAGTCCTGAAGATAGTCATAAACATGTGTTCTAGGTAAAACAATCATAAATTATTCATAGAGAATCCAAATGAAGTGAGACCAATTTCATTGGAAAGAGTATTGGCTTTGGTTTCTTGTGTACGAATTTCAGAATCTTATGTTAAATATTGAGTGTAGGACAATTTGTACAAGTTCGCTCTCCTGAATAAACCAAAATTAAATATGGTCTACCATTTTCTCTATAACTCCTTTTTGGGTGGAAGGAAGTGGCAAGGATGGAGAGGTCAACCTCTCTTGATATTGGATGATTGTATGTTCCTTTTGGAGGCTTATCCCTTCCTTTATATTTGGAAGCTGTAGCTTCCCTTGGAAGTCATTACTTCCCTTGAACAATAACTATTAATTATTTCTCATATATTGTGCATGGTGTATTGTGGTGTATTGGTGTGACTCTTCAACTATTGTTCGTCGATCATTGGATATAATGGAATATATAATCTGGTTGAAGTATAATTTGAATTTTTTTTGAAATTATACTTGATACTAATTCACCCCCCTCTCAGTATCAACACTTCTTCCATCTGCATACAAGGGTCTCTTTCTGGTATACCTCAAAACCTTGAGGTTGATATGCATATGCTTCTTCTTCAATTAATCTATTGAGAAGAACAATCTTTACATTCATCTGATGTAAACTCCAACCCATGGATATTGTAGGAGATATAATGGCTCAGGTAGAGGTATATATGGTTACTAGAACAAGCTGTCATCGT
>JASDQU010884962.1:21016-33574 GCA_032191745.1 Picea mariana
CTGGTATACCTCAAAACCTTGAGGTTGATATGCATATGCTTCTTCTTCAATTAATCTATTGAGAAGAACAATCTTTACATTCATCTGATGTAAACTCCAACCCATGGATATTGTAGGAGATATAATGGCTCAGGTAGAGGTATATATGGTTACTAGAACAAGCTGTCATCGTAGTCTTATCCCTCCTACTGGGATAACCCTCTAGCGCTGAGTCTCACCTTGTATATGTCAATGCTTAAGTATTTTTCACAATTTATCACATACATTTTTCTTCATCACAACTTTCTTCTATTCCTTCTGCTTGACTACTTCTAGTGGGTTCAAACTGGTTCAATTGGTTGTTCTAAATTTTCTTGGAATCTTCATGTTCTTCCTCATGTTTATTTTCAATGTTGGAGTCCATGGAATCTTCTACATATTACATGCCCTTATTTCCTAAAGGATCCAACCTTCTGCCATAGGAACATAAATTTAAATGGACAACCAAGGATATTCAAGGATTCTTTTTGAAGAATACTTCTTCTAGAGTCAAACTGAACACATGCTCCTTATCATGGTTGATACTTCCAATGAATAACATGGACAAATACTTCATGGTATTCACAGATTCTTCAATGGATCATATCGTTGGGGATTAGCTCCCTTCTTGTAGCATCCCCAACATCCAACTGGGTTATGCCACATAAAATTTTTGAACTGTATACACAATTAAAACATATAGAAACTCTGAAAATGCACAGATTCATATAGAATAATAATAAAAATACACATGCAACACACATAGGAAAAACCCATAAAAATAAACACATACATAATAATGCAACATGTAATTTAACACACAATTGACACGTATCTTGGTAAAAATATCACCAACTATGTGCACACCTTCCACGTTCCTCCCAACCTTAGACCACACTACTCAAAACTCTCAACAGTGGGTCACCCTCAAGCTGGGACTAAAATCCAACCGGGTAAAGGAATTTCTAAGCAGGATGATGTATCTCAGAAAAAAGGAAAAATTCCGTCACAGGGGCCAACACGAACTAACATCCTACAGTCCCTCATTCCCCACAAGCCTGTCCCACCCTAGGAAGTGTGACCCTTCTCTGCTCATTAGTCCCTCGACTGAACCACTTCCTTTCTTGGGCTAAACAAAAGGCCAGACATGAAGTCTCAAAGCTCTATAGCTGCAATTTGGCACCTTCGAGAAATCAATTCCCAACAATTCTCTTACCTAGAGAGAATTTCTCACGGGCTTGACAACCCACCTCTTCAATATCCCACGGGCCTGCCAACCTATTTCTTTAGTCCATCTCCTAAGATAACTAGGTATAGGTACATGTACAAGTATAGGTATAGGTACAGGTACAGGAACAGTGACAGGAAGGTACGGAGGAAAGTTAAATGAGTGAGTGCATGATGATGGAATGATGGGAAAATGAACTAAGTCCAAACTATGTGTATGCATGTTCCCAACTTGACCTTTGTCATGTTGAGAACTACTTTGGACAACTTCTCCCCATCCTTAGAACTTAGGATAAAATAATTATCCATACTTTATACTTTAAGGAATATTAATATAATATTCCTTTTTTGGCTTAAGCTCACTAGCTTAGCCCCTTATCCTTAAATTTTAGCCCCCTTTCCCTAACTTATGGCTTTTAGTCCCCCATAGTCTTTTACATGGTTGGTTTTCCGCAGTGATTTGTTTTTCATTAATATTTGTGTGTAATTACATTTACATTTACATTACAGATACACTGTTCTTTTTGCATCCCAACTCAGCAGCCTCAAAACACAACATATACATGAAGGCTCTCTGGCCTCAAAATCGCACGCACTTAAGTTTACTGTGTGCAGTATCCTAGAATGTGCACACTTCATCATTTTAGTGTGCATTACATGTGCACACTATACCATGGAAGGTGCATGCAAAATGATATAAAATAACTCACCAACTTAAGTAGATTTGTATTTACATTTACAGTTGGGGTTCGTCTTAGGGGTATTACACTCCTAATCCTAGCTTCATGCCTGAATGAGAAATATGCATGCTCTTGTTTTGGAATTTTGTGATCAACTCCTTCCATATGAGAGAGTCCATGCTTCCGTCTGCTTCATCTCTCTTTTCTTTCTACTAAGTGTCACAACCCTATTCTGGTTTCCTTTTGATTTCTGACTTCCTTTGAGTCTGACTTCTCTAAGTCTCTTTAAGTTTATTTCTATTTGTTCTGATTGCTACCCATCTAGCAGTTGTGCTATCCTTATAAAATTATTCTATGACAACTTCTACAAGGATTACTCATCAAACATATTTCACAAGGGTACCTTCCCGGAACAAGAGCAACAAGAACAACAATGTTTCCGATACAATATCTTTCATATGAAGAATAGTTTCTTGGTAGAATTAGTAAGATGATCTAGTCTCAAGAACAAGAAATATCTCCTAGAGTAGGTGTTAGTTCATATTTTCAAATGAGTACAATAAGAATCTATATCAATAGTATTCATATGTAGTCGAGTATTCATTTCACCTATCAATAATAGAATCTTTCAAAGACTTGTTTCACAATTTGTAATGTAGTAACTATCACCTTTGATATACACAAATTTGAAGCTTCACAATTTAATCAAACCTGGAACCTGAAGCCTTAACTGCTATGGAGGGTGCACTTGTTCTTATGAATGCACTGAATCCAATATTACATCTTTGGACAAGATCTCTAGTACTTTCCCTGCAAACACACTCATGTTTTCCTAGATGATATAACTTAGATAGCATATACAAGTGCATACCTTTGAAATCTTGTAACATCGTCCATCTTGTCTTCCAATATGAAACTAGATACCATCTTGACAAGAAGAGATTATAAAATCAATCAGAAGATTCAATGATTAGAACAAGCTAGAAACTCTAAAATTTCAACTTTGACCACAAAATCAATTTGACCAGAAGTCTACCTTTGACTTTACTAGTCAAAGTTTGACTTTGACTTTCACCAAAGATTCAAACCTGACGTTTTTGCTAGCTAAGAGTACAAAGAGGTGTGCTAGGATATGGTGCAATAGGATGTCAAGGAATTAGGTTAAATTATTCACTAGAAGTGCCCAAATACAAGGGTTAGGGTTTGTTGCAGCTACATAATAAAAAAACTTAGTTGTAGCTGTAACTGGTGCCATAACGAGCTTCACAGATAACTTCCCAATCTATCTTCTAGTGGTTAGAATTTTTGAAGATAGTGTGGGCCCATAACCTGTTATAAATAAAGGGATTTTCTCATTTTTTCATAGACAATATAGCAATATTGTTACCCAACCATAGGCACAAAGGCCACCTCGAGCACCTTAACCTTGACTGAAAGAATAATTATGGTAGAATACCAATAGCCAACCAAGACTAGCGCACCTTTCTCCAAGGGTACCAAGAAATAATAACCAGAAACCAAACATAAAGTCCAAACCATAACCAATAATGCCAGTTACAGCAACTGCAACAACACTCCCTCTCCAAAATTGCACACCACTAGTCCTTATGCAACTGTGTGAGTGAGAGTGACAAATGAGCTCTAGAGTCCTCTATTTATACTGCTATATCTTACTTGACTCGACCAGATTTTCTTTCTAGAGGTTAATAACTCAATATTAAATATTCCCTTGAGCTGACTTGTCTCCTAGGGTTATTATCCAATGTTTTAGGGTTTCTCTTGCTTCTCAGAATATTCTAGTCTTGTCAAAGGTTACATGTGGAGGTTAATACCTCCTGCAGATACCATAATATCAACAACAAGAAGATGAAGACATGGTTATGGTAAAAGAACAATTTAAAGAACTACTCCAGTAGGATAAGGACAAGCAGGAAGCCAAAGAAAGGGAACATAGGAATAAGGATGAATAAATATCAACTAAGGTGTAAGGTACTATATCTATTACAATAGCAGAAAAACATAAATATTGTAGAGAATAACAATGAAAAAACACAATATATGAAACCACAACACCAAAATAATATGTTTATTGATAATAAACAATGTTCACTTGCCTCTTTGAGGGGGAAACCTCCAATAGAGAAATTCTCTATTACAATAATTCTCAAGACAAAGACTTCTCATGCCTCCTAATCTTATTTATACTAATTCTATCTTTTAAAGAACCTTCTAGAAGAATATCTTTCTAGAATCAGAAGCTTGTATTAGGTCTTCTTACATTGACTTGTTCACATTTATTAAATAGGACTTATAAACTAATGTTGACTTTTATTACATGGGAAATATATTATTATACCTACATGAGGGGTTAGGGAGGTTAGGATCCTAACATTCCCCCCCACTTTGAAAAAAAACCTTGTCCTCAAGGCTTGAGATGAAAAAATTGTTGCAGAATCATAGCAAGCTCCCAGGTGGCTGTTAGAATATAATGGATGTGCTCATTTTACCATAGACAATATCACTATTGTCACCCAACCTAAATCCACCCTCCGAGCACCTTAACCTTGATAGAGAATCACTCCGGAAGCAAACCCTAGGCTAGATAGCCACACAAGGGGTAGCACACCTTTCTCCAAGGATAGCACACCAAACAAGAGCTGATCAGATAGTCCAAACCATAACCAAGAGATAGTCCAAGACAAAACAGAATCTGCTAGCTGCAGCAGCTGCAACGACAACTCTCCTCCAAACCTACACACAAAATTGGCTAACTGCAGTGCGCACAAGTGAGCTCTGCAGTTTTAAGAATGCCTGCTAGAATGAAGACTGGCCTCCTGTATTTATACTAATTCTGGCTAACTTCCTGGGCCAACTTCTCATTCTGGGTACCTATTTTCTCAGTATATAATATTTCTTTTGGCCGACTTCTTCTCTTGGAGGCCAATAACCTAATACAAATTATCCTCTTGAGCCGACTTATCTTCTAGGGTTATTAGCCAACTCATTAGGGTTTCTTCTTGCTTCTTGGAGTATTCTATTCTTGTTAGGTTTACACGTGGAGGTACAAACCTCCCACAACTACCATAATATCAACACTCCCTCCTAGTTAGGGAGGTATTACAGGTAATGGTCTTGAGCACAAACATACCATTCACCTGGTAGCATCAACATAGTTGTATAGACTATCACATGACTAGATCATGAGCACCATCATCACTATCAATGTCATCAACTGCATCATCTCTCGAAACCATACTTCATCTGAGTAATCAGACATGATGCTTGACAAGTCACTCAATCCATAGAGTGACACAAGAACCATCCTTCTAATTCAGACATATGTCCTAGAGAATAAATGTCCTAGACCATTTTCCATCTAGGAAATCTCTGTCCATTGATCATCCATCTAGCTGATAATCATTTCCAACACTGTTGTTAGTCTTCAAGGTAATCAAAACAATATCATTCAATAGAAAAAAATTGTCTCTATCCATAGTAATACACAACCACAATTCAGTGGTACACTACCACACCAATCAGCACACAGATACTTGATCAATGACATATAATCATAATCAGTGGAGCACATCCACCACAGTAGCATGCATCTACTTTCCAAAGACATACAGTATCCATAACAATCATCTGTTATCAACCTGCACAAAAAACATTGTTATGATATAATCTGAATCATCTGGGCCATTCTTCCACTCAAATATGTGAGATCTAGAAGAGCATCTGCCCTCAGAAAGTCGAACATCAATGATGAGCTATCTGGAATATTCTTCTCAAGCAAGGAAGAATAACTGTCCTGATTTCTAAGCTTGGACCATTCCCCACCCTGGGCCATTCCTCCGACACTAAATGAAGTGTAACTTGGAGAGAATGAGTCTACCCTAAGGAATTCCTATCCCTCCTTGTTGAACCTGGACCATTCCCTACCCTGGGCCATTTCTCCGACACTAAAAAAAGTGCAACCTGGAGAGAATGAATCTTCCCTAAGGAATGACCATCTAGACCATTTCCAAAGGAAATGACTGTTCTGCACCAACCTCCAAAATGGACCATTCCCCATGTTAACCACAATGGGAAATCGATGTATGACGAGGCAGACTAGTCTTCTTGAGTAACCCTCAAGAAGAGAGACTACCCTAGAACATTCCCCATGTTAATCACAATGGGAAATCTCTTTCTATGGTACATCAAAAATCCATCGAACCATTTTCATTACAAAAATGACCATTCGATCTGGACCATTTTCCGAACTGGAAAATGTATGTCCGTCAGAAATCTCAAACCACTTTTTGAACTGGAAAGGGACTACTCATCCTCGACCATTTTTTGAACTGAAGAATGACTGTCCATAAATCAATACACAACAATGCTCCCTCCCAACTTGGGATTCATCTCTTCCTTTTTCAATAGGGAAGTCGTCTCCATGAGCTCCAACTTGAGTACACAAACTCTTCTATATTGGACAGAGGCTTTACCAAAATGTCTGCTTATCTGCTCATCTGTAGAGATATGTATTTGAGAACCACTTTCTCCTTTCTAGACTTCATCACAGAGAGTGTAATGCTTGATCTGATTTTAATTTGGTCTGTCTGGAACAATGGTATTATCTAAAGCCTTCAAATAGCTCTGATCAATCATTGTTGTATTCCTCTTTGTTTCTTGCTAGCTCACAACATCGTGGCAATGGTCAAACTGGAACATATCCAAGTGATACTTCTTTTGCCATCATGAGTGTTTGTCATGGATTAGAGATCTGTGCTTCTGAATAACCATTTTGATATAGTATCTCTGTTATAGAAAGTCTTCACCATGCTTCTGCTATGCATTGGAGATTCTCCACCAAGTTATCTTCTTCCATCTTCATATAAGGGTATCTTTCTTGTATACCTCGAAGCCTTGAGGTTGCTCTTCATACGGTCTTTGTTCAATTTCTCTGAAGAAAAATATTTGCCTTTATCTGATGTAAAACTCCAACCCTATGGATATTCCAGATGATATAATGACTCATGTAGAAGTATGTCTGGTTTACTGGAGAAAATAGTCATCATAGTCTTCTCCCTCCATCTGGGAGAACCTCTAGTCCTTGATGTCGCAATGCTTTCATTCATAAATCTTTCATACACTGTTCTTCATCACAACCTTCAGTTCCTCTGCTTGATTTCTTTTAGTGAGTTCATATCAGGCTGGTAATCTTGTGATTCTCAATACAATGATTGGTTTTTCTGGCTTCTCTTTCTTTCTTGGAATTTTCATGTTCTTCCTCATGTTTCTCTTTGGCTCTTGATTCCATGGAGTTTTCTATAGATTCCATGCTCTGAAGATTCCAACTTCTACCTTTCATCATAGGAACATGGATGTGGATGGACAACCAGGGATACTTTAAGGCTTATTTTCAAAGAGGGCTTCTTCTGAATTCAAACTAAACATGTACTACTTTTCATGGCTGCTACCATGGATATATACTACATCATATTCAATGGATCATAATATTAGCTCCCTCCTAATCTTTGCTTCATGTATGAGTGCATGTTTTTCTTTTGGAAGTATAATCGACTCTCTCCATCTAGGAGATTCCATGCTTTCATATGCATCCTTATTTCTTTCTGCAAAGTGTCACATATCTTTTTCCAATTTTCTCTTGATTGTTGACTTCTTTCTATCTTTACTTCTTATAGGTTTCTTCAAGATTGATTCCGATTTCAGCTTATCTTGTAATAGCTTCCACATGAGTTGTTACCAGGGGTTGTTGATGTGCTTCATCCTTTCATGTGTATTTCCTTATCTTATATTCATAGCAATTCTTATCTTGTTGTTCTTCCACAGGTATAATTTCATTTCTAAGAGATAGATATATAAGATATGTACCGAAAACATGCTATGTACAAGAACTATGAAGAGTATTGTTACCTTATCTTAGAAGAAGAAGTCTATTTTGTCCAGCTTGGTCTTCTTTGTAGGTTCCTTTTCTTCGGCAACTGATGCTCCGTGTGTCTCCTTCCTTTTATTTAGCTCAGGACAATGATTCTTGTAGTGACCATACTTTTGACAGTTGAAGCATTGTATTTCTGACATATCTTTCTTTTTATTTGGCTTCTTCCTTGAGCCAAACTTCCTTTTGTTACTGAAGTTCTTGAATCTTGCTGTGAAGGCTTGATCATCATACTTCTTTTGGGGTTTCTCTTTTGCACCGATCCTTGATTCCTCTTGAGCACAACAAGTCCAAAGTTCTTCAAATGTAGGTTACTCCTTCCTTGTGTTCATGCTTGCAGCAAATGCATACCATGTCTTGGGAAGACCATTGAGTACTATGTTTACCAATTTCTTCTCTGAAATGATCTCTTCAATAGCTTGTAGTTTATCTCTTAACTAAGATATTCTCACAAAGTATGATTTTACGCTGTCATCATCACTCATATTCATGTCACAGAGCTTGTTCTTCAAACTCATAACTTGTCCAATGTTTCTGACCAAGAAGAGATTTATTAGTGCATCATACATATTCTTCGATGAGTCAAGATGGGAGATGTAGGGTATCAAGTGGTATTTTATAGAGTCCACTATGATACTGATGGCATTGATGTTACCGTCTTTGAACTTCTCCATAACTACAATGTTCTTTAGTTCCTTCTCTTTTCCTTATTCAAACTCTGGTTCCACGATCTTTCCTTTCACGATATCCAACACTTTATTCTTGGCAAAGATGAGGTCAATCCTTGTCTTCCACGCTCTGAAGTTAGAAGCTCCATCTAACTTGTTTTATGACTTCATAGAGTAAGTCATGGCTGCTTTGAATTGGTCAACCCTATATTTGACCAAAAAATCAAACTTGATGTCTTGGCTTGCTGAGAGTACCGGGAGATGCTCTAGGCTAGGGCACACTGGTCTATCTGGAAATTAGGTCAATATCTTCACTTAAGGTTCCTCAACAAAAGGATTAGGGTTTCTACAACTGCACCTGCTAGTAACCTTAGCGGTAGTGCTTTGGTGACTACTCCTTCTAGAGACCCTAGTGACAGTTCTTCAATGAGATTAATATCCTTATGGCTATGCTTCCTTCCAGCGGTTACAATGAATGAAGGAGGTGTGGGCCCATAACCTGTTAGAATATAATGGATGTGCTCATTTTACCATAGACAATATCACTATTGTCACCCAACCATAGGCCGACGCCATCCTCCAAGCACCTTAACCTTGACAGATAATCACTCTGGAAGAAAACCCTAGGCTAGATAGCCACAGAAGGGGTAGCGCACCTTTCTCCAAGGATAGCACACCAAACAAGAACTGATCAGATAACACAAACCATAACCAAGAGATAGTCCAAGCCAAAATGAAATCTTCTAGTTGCAGCAACTGCAACAACAACTCTCCTCCAAATCTGTGCACAAAATTGGCTAACTGCAGTGCGCACAAGTGAGCTCTGCAGTTCTGAGAATGCCTGCTAGAATGAAGATTGGCCTCCTGTATTTATACTAATTCTGGCTAACTGCCTGGGCCGACTTCTCATTCTGGGTACCTATTTACTCAGTGTATAATATTTATTCTGGCCAAATTCTTCTCTTGGAGGCTAATAACCTAATACAAATTATCCTCTTTAGCCGACTTATCTTCTATGGTTATTAGCCAACTCATTAGGGTTTCTTCTTTCTTCCCAAAGTATTCTATTATTGTTAGGTTTACACGTGGAGGTAAATACCTCCCGCAGCTACCATAATATCAACAGTGGAATCCTCTAGAGTTGTATATTTCCACCGCACTAACACTTCTTAGATGGTGCACTGGCAGAGACGACGTTCACGCTGGTCCAAGACTACTTGGGGCTGTAACCCAATGGAACCTTCTTCATCCAAATCAGGGAGACAAGTTTGAGTTTGGCACTTAGTTCCAATCACCTTCTTTAAGCATGATACATGAAAAAAAGGATGGAGCTTAGAATCATTGGAAAGAGCTAAGTGGTAGGCGATGAGCCCCACATGCTTGAGAAAGTCATAAGGACAATAAAATTTGGGAGAAAGCTTATGACAATGTTCAACTTTGAGTGAAGTATTCTTATAAGGTTGGAGATGAAGAAACACCTATCCCCTTTAGAAAATTGACGTTCAGAACAAACTTGATAGGCTTTCTTCTTCATGCAATTTTGAGCCATCACCAAATTATCTTTGAGGCTATGAAGAATGGCCTCACATATGGTAAGATTTTTGTCAACCTCCTAAACCTTAGAGAGACCTAGAATGTATGAGAGAACTGACTCTAGATTTTTTTTATATACTTCTTCAAAAGGAGTCATGCGAGTAGCTGTATGGTAAGAGGTGTTGTACCACCATCCAGCTATTGGTAACCACTGAGTCCACTGATGTCGACGGTCATATGCAAAACACCTTAAATATGTTTCCAAACAATTGTTGAAAATTTCATTTTGGCCATCAGTTTGAGGATGATAGGTGGTGATGAGATGTAACTGGGTGCCCTGTAGCTTGAACAGTTCTTGCCAAAAATTGTTGATGAACATGGGATCCCTTTCAGAGACAATAGAATGTGACATGCCATGAATTTTGAAGATATTATCCATGAAAAATTGAGCCACTGTGGATGCGGTGAAGGGATGTTGTAAAGAAAAAAATGAGCATATTTGGAAAGATGATCAACCACCACCATGATGATTGTCTTGTTGTCAGATTTAGGTATTCCCACAATGAAATCCATAGAAATATCCTTCCAAATAGAAGGGGGAATTGGAAGGGGTTGTAGTGTGCCAGGGGATTTGACTATTTCTCCCTTGTTGCGTTGACAAACATCACATTCATCCATAAAGGCAGACACCCTGTTTAATACCATCCAAAAAACAAGAATGTTTGACCCTTTCATAGATTTTTGTAAACCCTGAATGCCCAACGGTGGGTGAAGCATGAAACTAAAAAAGAATTGTAGATTTAAGTCGTGAATGTTTTCTTAAATATAGATGAACTTTGTAGTGAAGCTCATTATTGTGCCCAGAGTACCCTAGAGAAGCTAGATAATTTTCTTGCAATTGCTGGATTAGATGAGAGATTTTGGGATCTTGCAACCATTCCTGGCGAGTATCTTGGATCCAATCGGGCACAACGAAGGAGAGGGAAAAGAGGGATCCTTCTTCTTCATATTTTCAAGAAAGAGCATCAATGACCACATTTTATTTTTCCTTATTGTAAATGCTCTCATAATCATATCCAAATAGCTTGGTTAACCATTTTTGTTGCTTCGAGGATGAAATTCTTTGTTCCATAAAATACTTGGGGATCTCGTGATCAGTTTTAATATGGAAGAGTTGCCTCAATAGATAAGGATGCCATAGATCCACGACATGAAAAATAGCCAACATTTCATTTTCATAGATTGATTGGCCCAAATGTCTGTCTGAAATTTATTTGCTGGTGAAGGTCAAAGGTCGACCATCTTGCATGAGGGCCACCCCAATTCCTTTTCCCAACACATCACATTCCAAGACAAAAGTCTTGGTGAAGTCCGGAAGTGCTAGGACCAGAGTCATGCACATAGATTATTTCAAGGTGTGGAAGGATTGATTAGTTGATGTAGTCCAAATGGAGGTATTATTTTTTAGGAGAGTAATGAGAGGTGCTACAATTTTTCCATAATTCTTAACAAACTTGCGATAATAACTTGTTAAACCCAGAAATCCACACAAAATTTTCATAGTTTTAGGGCGAGGCCAATCCTACATAGCTTCAATTTTCCTAGGATCCACTCATACACTATCCTTGCCAAGAATATGACCTAGGTACTCTACTTTTGAGGCGCCAAAGGAACATTTAGATTGTTTTAGGAAAAGTTGGTGGTAAGAGAGTAGATGGATAACTTTATCCACATGGGTGAGATGGGATGTCCAAGTTTTACTATAGATGATAATATCATAAAATAAAAATAAGAAAAAATGACGAAGAAAAGGACAAAATAAATGATTCATAAGACTTTGGAAGGTGGAGGGGAAATTACACAGGCCAAAGGGCATGACCAAGAATTCATAGTGATCCTCATGAGTTATAAAGGCAGTCTTGGGAATGTTTTCTTAGTTCATACATATCTAGTGGTAGCCATAACGAAGATAAAGTTTAGTAAAGTACTGAGCACCACTCAATTCATCCAAGAGATCATCAATGACATGAATGGGAAACTTCTGTTTGATGGTGAGTTTATTGAGGGCATGAAATTCAGGACACATGCACTGTCAGGCTGCTAAATTGTAGCTTTTAAGTGTCCTGAATCACTAAATTGTCAAACCAGGGTTGGTATACTTCGAGCTGATACACAGTATGTGCAGGCAAGTGTCTAGTCTTTATTTGAATGCTATTCTAAAAATGAAACATGCACCTATTCTAAAAACTTGAAATCTGATGATTAATTCAAAGCTGAGCATTTCCTACGAAATCATAAACAGAAGCAAAACACTCTAGTACTCAAAGGCTCAGATTGCTATTTCTGTTGAAAAGCACAATTCTACAAAATCATTCTAACTCTGTGTTTAACCATCTACCAGCAACATTATCATTTCAGTCATGACACACAGAGTATTGTCTGAACTGCGTTCATTCTGTGCGTTCAAAACCAATCCAGTGCTACCTAC
>JASDQU010884963.1:9564-23095 GCA_032191745.1 Picea mariana
CTTTGTTTTCAATTTTTATTTTTATTTTAAATTGAATTTAAATATATTTTTTTAAATGTGTTTTTTGGGTCATTTAAAAAAAATGTAAATTAAAAGAATAAAAAATAAAATTGTAAATAAGTTTTAAGTGAGCATTTGGGGTACAATTATAAACATTTATTTACGTAGGGTTTTGTTGTCAATATCAAAATTTCAATTAGGTCGTAAATAACTATGATTTTCACATTTATGAAAAAACATTTTGTTTTACGTAGCATCACTTTTTGATTTAGGTGTTGATTTTAAGGTTTTTCTGCGCTACTGTCTGATTTTCGAAGGCCATGTTTGAAAAATGTTGTAATTTTGACCCCACCACTTTTTGAATCGGGGGTTGATTTTCATGTTTTTTACGCAAAAATTTGGGTTTTAAGGGCTAGAGTTCTCGTTTTGAGGTCACAGTTCTCATTAAGTCGGTAACTATGTTTTATCCCAACTCACTGGAGTGTTACACTTTATACCATACAATGCTTCAAATGGACTCATTTTCAATGATGCCAGATACCCATTATTGTAAGAAAATTCAACTAAATGAATATAATATTCCCACTTTGATGGCTGGTCCATCACAAACATTCTAAGCATGGCCTCAAATATTATGTTATTCCTCTTTGTTTTCCCACTGGACTCTGGATGATGTTTTCCCATGGGACTCTAGATGATACGTTGTACTGAGATTTATATTTGTCCCAAATCCTTTGAAAAAAACCTTCCAAAAATTCAAAGTAAAATTTGGATCTCTGTCTGAAACCATTGCCTTAGGCACCCCATTAGCCTGACAACTTTTTTCGTATAAATTTTTGCAATATTTTTTTCCTTGTGTGTTGTCTTTACTAGAATTAATTGCATTTCCTTAGTCAATTTATCCACCATCACCATGATGGAATCATGTTGCTTCATTGTTCTAGGAAGCTTTGTAATAAAATAAATCGTAATTATTTCCCACTTCCATTCCGGAATGGTTAATGGATGCAACAACCCATCTGGATTCCTATGACATGTTTTCACTTCCTGGAACTCTAAACATGTGGCTATGTAATTAGCCACTTCTTTCTTCATTCCCGACCAAAAGTATAGGCTTCTTACAACTGCAATTGTCCTTTGATATCTTGTGTGTCCATCAGATGGCGCATTATGCATTTCCTTTAACACTCCATTTTCAGCTCATTGAAATTCGATACATATAATTTGCCTTTGTACATGAGAGTTACATATTCTTTCAACTCATAATAAATAAATTTATGCTAAAAATTACCTTGCTATAATTTTTCTTTTACTTTTATATACCATTGATCCGAATTTGCTGCTGCAATAATTTGATCTTTCAAATCAGTCCTGTACACGCTAGTGGTTGCAATATGCACTTCATGAGCTCTCTGACTGAGTGCATCAACCACTTGGTTTTATTTTCCTTTTATATGCTTTATTTCAAAGTCATACTCACTAAGAAATTCAAGCCATCTAGTTTGTCTAGCATTTAACATTGGTTGTCCAAAAAAATGTTTCGGGCCATAGTGGTCTATCCTTAGCACAAATTTTCTCCCCATGAGGTAATGTCTCCACATTTTTAATACATGTACAATTGATTTTAAATCTAGATCATGGGTGGCATTGTTGTTTTCATTCTCTTTTAATTTTCTAGACTAATAGCATACCACATGACCCTTTTGAATCATAACTCTATCGAGCATGTCCTTACATGCATCAATGCACACAACAAAATATTCATTTGAATATTCAATATTCAAGATTGACATACTTGTCAAGATGTCTTTCAGATGTCAAAATATTTCTTCACACTTGGAAGTCCATTCAAATCTCACTCCTTCTTTTGTAAAGAAGTGATTGATCTTGCAATATTTGAGAATCCTTATATAAATATTTGGTAATAACCTGGAAGACCCATGAATGATATAAAATCTATTACATTTATTGGCACTGGCCATACTCTAATGGCCTCTATCTTCTCAGGATTAATTGTTATCCCCTTTGCTGAAATGATATGCCCTAAGTAGTGAATCTTTTTTTGATAAAATATGCACTTAATTATCTTAGCATATAATTTATACTCTCTTAGAACTTGGAACACTATTCTTAAATGTTTCTCATGTTACTCTTATGACTTAGAGTAGATGAGTATATCATCTAAGAACACAATTACAAAATTTTCCAGGTACTCCCTAAACACTCCATTCATCGGACACATAAAAAAAATTGGGGCATTCGATAGTCCAAATGGTACTTCTGTGAATTCATAATGCCCATATTGTTATGAATTTTTTCTTGTTGATATATTATTCCTTTATCCTCACTTGATGATAACCTGATCTCAAGTCAATTTAAAAAAATATTCTTCCACCTTTCAGTTGATCAAACAAATTATCAATCCTTGGAAAATGATATTTATTCTTTATGGTGACCTTATTCAACTATATGAAATAAATAAATAACCTTAATGTTCCATCTTTCTTATTTACAAAAAGAACCAGGGCTCCCCAAGGTGATACACTTAGGTGTATGTACCCCTTATTAAAAAGTTCTTCAAGCTACATTTGCAACTCTTTCAATTATAGTGTTCCCATTCTGTAAGGTGTCTTGGACACTAGGGAAGCTCTTGGCACCAAATTAATAGAGAAATCGATGTCTCATTTTGGTGGCAGTCCTGGAATTTCTCTAAAAATATCTTCAAAATCCCTCAAGACCGGATGGTCTTCAATGCTTGCCAATTTATTTCTGGTTGCCTCTTCCATATGGGCTCCAAAAATATGACATCTCTTCCCGAAACTCTTTTTCAACTACATAGATGAAATTTATCTAACATCTACAACTCTTGGGATGCCTTGAAACTTGCCTTGCTTCCAATCTTCATTAAGACAAGTAATTGTCTTGTTGTAATAGTCTAGTACAACATGGTGTTTTTCCAACCAATCCATGCCAATTAGGCAATCATATGAACTCAATAGTATGATGTTTACATATACCTTTTTCTTGAGTCTATTCATGTCTATTGGATAATATTTAACAAGCCCATTGATCTTTCTCTTAGCTCATGTGGCTAATTGAACTAACCAAAATTTCTTATGCTTACTCCTTTTCAAGTGAAATATTTCAACAATGTTATCATTTATGTAACTATGTTTAGCTCCAAAATCAATTAAAATTGCTATGGGCTGGATATGAATATTACCTTCCACTTTAATCACGGGGGATTGATATTCCACTTTCTTGCTATCCAAGGATACATAAATCCTTTGCATGTTTCCTCCCATGTATTCCACTGTTTTAGCCTCCTGAATGTTGTGGTCCATCCTCATTCTTTCTCCTTTGAGAGGGCAGTCCCTACATAAATGATTTCCCTCACATCCCCAACATTGCACAAGTTGTTGCCTTGGCCTTTTCCCAAATGAATCTGCAGTCTGGTGCTCATTTTTGGCCAACTGACCTTGCTGATTTTCTTGTGAATTATTCTTGAAAAAGGGTGGCTTGAAACATTTCTTCCTATGATCCTTTTTCCCTTTCATCTTGTCATTCCAATATTTTTGGAAAATTGGCCTTCCTTTTCTCTTCTCATAAAGATGATTTTCTCTCCTTATGGCTTCTTCCAAAGTTTTGGGGTTATCATATTGAATCATGTCACTACAAAAAGAGGGAAACCCACTTATAACACTTTGTATTTTTACCTTCTCATCCTTTATGAAGTCAAGATACTTCGAAAATTCAAATAAATTCTTCTTATATTCATCCATTGTCATGGTTCCCAACTTGATTTCAAATAAATCTGTCATTTTCCTTTCATAATAATGCCCATACAAATATTTCTCTTGGAAACATTCTTTGAAATTACTCCATGAGATCCTTTTCTCATGAAGGTGCTTGGCTTGCTTAAGCTAATCTCACCACATGGCTTCCTTTCCTTGCAAGTGGTAGCTTGGAATCTTAGCTTCTACCCATGAAGGGTAATCATGTTACTGGAACTATTTCTTCATTTCCAATAGCTAGGCCTTGACCTCTTCTCCTTTCTTGTGCTCACCATTGAAAGTTGGTGGCTTGATCTTCTCAAGTTCACCTTGCAAGATGTATGCCTAAAGCCTTCTCCTCTCCCACCATATAGGAGACACACTTGGGTTTATTCCTGACCTATAACTTGCATGATTTCTTCTAGTGGACTGCTTTGGAAAATTATGGTTCCTAGTCATGCTTCTTGACTACATATCATTTCCATTATTATCCCTTTTGCTATGGGATCTGGATGCTGGAACTTATTTAGCACTAGTTTCTTTCTTGGTGCCAAAGTATTTGTTAACTTTATTCTGTAACATATTCAAAATTTGAAGTATCTTTTCCCGAGCCTTCATAATCCTTTCATTATCATCCCTGTAGCTCTTCACTTTCCTATGCAAGATTCTCATAGTTATAGGCTCCTGCCTACCTCTTCTTCCATTGGAATTTGTCTCAAAATTCCCTATGTTGAAATGCATACCTATGATCTCTTCCTCATGGATGTAATAACCCTAAGCATCATCCATAACTCCAGTCCTCATATAAGAACCAAATTTTCTTTCCTGTACCACTAATTCTGTATGAAGTGTGCATGTAATAATTATTGTTAGAACATGCATAGCATAAAAAATTTCATCAATTAGAATACATGCTACTCTTTATCCAAATTTTTGAAGGACACAATGCACCAAATCAAAATCTGATTCCTTATATTCATTCCTCTATGAAACATCTTCCCATTGGATGTATTCACGCCTCAATATGAGTTCTGAGTGAAAAGTGAAAACATTTACAAGTTGCAATTTCCACTCTTTATTGCTACAAAAATATCTTTTATCACTTTTTGAGAAATTATAGTTTCAAATTAAAAATTTTGGGTTGGAATAGGTCTTCTACTCAATAACTTTCCAACAATTATTTTTTTACTCAAATCTGAGCTATGAGTTGAAAGTTATGGTCTGAGAAGTTTAGGTTGTTTTACCCAATTTACTCCTATATGCTACATGTGTCTTCTTTCTCTTCCTACACATTTTTACACACCTAGGTTTCAAATCTAGCTCCATGGATGTCTTCTATGGTTCATAATATTTCCATAGACTACTCCTGTGCCCCAAACAAAACTCTTTGAAAGTATTTATTCCCTCTGGAAGTAAACTGGTGTCAAATTTTTACCCTTACTATTTTGTCTATAACTTTCTCATACGAGCTTCATTTTGAAAACAAATTAGCTCATTGGAAAGATCTCCTCAAGCTCTTTTATTTAAGTTGAAAATAAAATATGTGGTGCCTACGACACTTATAGACTCAAAAATTAGAACTCCTCAAAACACTATTTAGTCCCTCAAAATTACCCTGCAAGTTAACGACATTCAAAAATATGAAAAATTCAAAAAATTTCATATAAAATTTATTATTTGATTGTTTTACTATTATAAAAACCCTTCAAATATGAGTCATTGATCTCAAATCAGGTGTAATATGAGTCATTCATTTGACTCTACCAACCATCTATTATTGACATTCTCCTTCGGATGCGCACAATACTTTTCCCAATCTACTGGCCCAACCGTTGGTTATCGACACATTCCCTTGACAACTAATTCACAACATAATGCTAAGTTGGTCGACCTGAACATCAAACATCGACTATCGATAATTTTAATTGGTGAATGAAACTCTTCACTAATTCAGCTGACGCTCGACCATCGACCGATCAGTGGTTGGTCATGCCCGTTGATTGATGAAACATGTCTCTAGTTCAGCTTACCCAATTGTCGACCATCTACCACTTCTAGTATAACATGGAAATTATTGATGTGGCATGACATGTCATCATGAGGTGTCAAATTGGATAACATGGCATGAGACACGGATGTTGACATGGAATAACACATCATCACCCTCTTCCTTCATTGATCATTGACCATTTCTCTTGGACGATCCAAACACCTCGCTGAATCGGCCGACGCTCGACCATCGACCCATCGACCATCAACGACTTCTCTTGCTTGATTTGAAATTTTTTTCCAAATTGGTCGACACCTGACCATCAACCCATAGGCCATTGATGATTTCCATTGGCAACTAAAATACTTTGTCGAATCATTCGACCCGACCATTAGTTGTCAACGGTTTTCCTTGGCCAACTTCAACGCTTAGAAAAATTTTGATCAATTTGGGCCATCAATTTCCAAGCCAAGATGATCTTGACCATCGATTGACACCACTTCACAAACCTCTAAAATGAATCCTGACTGTTTATCGGCCCCAACCTCCCAATGATCGAAAAATTAATCCAAACCGTTGATTTGATCCATTTTCAAAACAGTCGAAAATAAATCTTGACCGTCGATCTATTTCAAATTCAAAATGGTAAAAAATGAGTCATGGTTGTCGATTGACTCAAACTTTCAAACGAACAAACCTCATGGATTTTTAAATTTATTATGATGAATCTCAACCGTCGATCTCGGTATCAAAAGCGATGTCAACCGTCGATTCACTGAACTATATTCAACGTTATAGTGACCATTATAACACAAATTTTGACCCTTCCAGGTTGATTTCAACTCTACAACATGCAGATTTATGCCCGAAGTCATCTCTTCAACTACATTGAGGAAATTAAACTCAAAATATGCCCACAAATTTGGGGGTTTCACTCTAACTTCTTTGTTTCCCCCCAAATTCACATAGACTGAAGTCTGAAACAACAAATTACTCAATTTGCACTCGTTATTGGCCAATACAATCCCAGTGTTTGGACCAAAGGCTTTGATACCATAATGTAACATCTCCTAGACCAACTGAGGAATATTACAGTGCAGAATACTCTAAAAAATTATTGTTTACAACTAACTAATAAGTTCTTATAGCTTCTAGCTATGATTTACATACATATTTAACTGTTGTTTATTACCATAACTTAGATGCATCTACAACATGCTAAAATAGACATGAAATGAAACTAATAAACCAACATAGAAATGTATACATTCTTCTCAAATACCCATAGTTCATACACATCAATTTAACTCATAATTACAAGACAAAAAATAGCTAAAACACTTATCTTTCAAATTAGTTATGCAACCAATTGCTTGGGACAGATGTTCCACCCAACCATAGACATGTTGTTCCAAATATGAACAACAAGTCACCCCCGAGCTAAGGCTAGTAATCCACAAAAGAGGGTGGTCTCTCACTCTCCACTCACAGCTCATAATTCCCACAACCCACTGGTATTCTTCTACAACTATGGTGCCTACAATTGATAATAAAATATGTGGTGCCTACGACACTTAAAGACTCAAAAATTAGAACTCCTCAAAACACTATTTAGTCCCTCAAAGTTACCCTGCAAGTTAACGACATTCAAAAATATGAAAAATTCAGAAAATTTCATATAAAATTTGATTGCTTTACTATTATAAAAACCCACAACCCCAACCCACTTGCTATAATTGATAATAAAATTCAGAAAATTTCATATAGAATCAAAATTCCCTCAACCCACTTGCTACAATTGATAATAAAATATGTGGTGCCTACAACACTTATAGACTCAAAAATTAGAACTCCTCAAAACACTATTTAGTCCCTCAAAATTACCCTGCAAGTTAACGACATTCAAAAATATGAAAAATTCAAAAAATTTCATATAAAATTTGATTGTTTTACTATTATAAAAACCCTTCAAACATGAGTCATTGATCTCAAATAAGGTGTAATATGAGTCATTGATTTGACTCTATTGACCATCAATGATTGGTATTCTCCTTTGGATGTGCACAATACTTTTCCCAATTTATTGGCCCGACCGTTGGTTGTTGACACATTCCCTTGACAACTGATTCACAACATAATGCTAAGTTGGTCGACTTGGACATCAACGATTGACTATCGATAATTTTCATTGGTGAATGAAACTCCTCACTAATTCAGATGATGCTTGACCATCGACCGATCAGTGGTTGGTCATCCCCGTTGATCGACGAAACATGTCTCTAGTTCATGTTACCCAACTATCGACCATCTACCACTTCTAGTCTAACATGGAAATTATTGACGTGGCATGACATGTCACCATGAGGTGTCAAATTGGATAACATGGCATGCGACATGGATGTTGACGTGGAATAACACACCATCACCCTCTTCCTTCATTTACCATCGATCATTTCTCTTGAACGATCCAAACACCTCGTTGAATCAGGCGACGCCCGACCATCGACCCATCGACCATCGACGACTTCTCTTGCTTGATTTGAAAAAACATTTTGAATCGTTCGACACCCGACCATCAACCCATATGCCATTGATGATTTCCATTGGCAACTAAAATACTTCGTTGAATCGTTCGACCTGACCGTTAGTTGTCAACGGTTTTCCTTGGCTAACTTCAACACTTAGAAAATTTTCGATCAAATTTTGATCAATTTGGGCCATCAATTTCCAAGCCAAGATGATCTTGACCATTGATTGACACCACTTCACAAACCTCTGAATTGAATCCTGACCGTTTATCATCCCCAACCTCCCAATGACTGAAAATTAATCCAAACCGTTGATTTGATCCATTTTCAAAACAGTCGAAAATGAATCTTGACCGTTGATCTATTTCAAATTCAAAATGGTAAAAACTGAGTCATGGTTGTCGATCGACTCAACCTTTCGAATGACCAAAACCTCATGGATTTTTAAATCTATCATGATGAATCTCAACCATCTATCTTGGTATCAAAAGCGATGTCAGTCGTCGATTCACTAAACTATATTCAACATTATAGTGACCATTATAACACAAATTTCAACCTTTCTAGGTTAATTTCAAATCTACAACATGCAGATTTATGCCCGAAGTCATCTCTTCAACTACAATGAGGAAATTAAACTCAAAATATGCCCACAAATTTGGGGGTTTCACTCTAACTTCTTTGTTTTCCCCTAAATTCACATAGACTGAAGTCTGCAACAACAAATTACTCAATTTTCACTCGTTCTTGGCCAATAAAAGCCCAGTGTTTGGACTAGAGGCTTTGATACCATAATGTAACATCTCCTAGACCAACTGAGGAACATTACAGTGAAGAATACTCTAAAAATTTAAATGTTTACAACTAACTAAATAAGTCCCTATAGCTTCCAGCTACGATTTACATACATATTTAAATGTTGTTTATTACCATAAATTAGATGCATCTACAACATGCTAAAATAGACATGAAATTCAACTAATAAACCAACATAGCAATGTATACATTCTTCTCAAATACCCATAGTTCATGCACATCAATTTAACTCATAAATACAAGACAAAGAATAGCTAAAACACTTATCTTTCAAATTAGTTGTGCAACCAACTACTTGGGATAGATGTTCCACCCAACCATAGACATGTTGTTCCAAATCTCAACAACAAGTCACCCCTAAGCTAATGCTAGTAATCCACAAAAGAGGGTTGTCTCTCACTCTCCACTCACAACTCATAATTCCCACAACCCACTGGTATTCTCCTACAAGTATCCCAATTTTACACCAAATCTCTTCCTCTTGACCTTCCCAAGACAAGGAATATAACCCTTCACTAATATCAGTCCCTTAGGCATCCCATTCATTTATCAGGGTCTCTTTGGAACATGTAACCAAGAATCTCTTAGTTGGGAAACTCCAGGGAACTTACTCCTAGGAAAACTACCTACAAACCACAACAACACTTGTTGTTTCAGTGCAACTCACATAGGAGTTCACTCTTCATACTTGATAACCTAGATATTTAGTCTTCATCTCCAATTACACTCCAATACACTCCAACTCACACTAGAATTTTTCCTCCATGGTTGTTCTAGCTCCAATATCTCTTTCTTGTTCTCTACTTGATGTTCATGCACAAAAACTGAATGTGTAAAACTCTTGTCCCAACCCATAAGAATTTCCTCCCTTTGGCTTGCCTTTATTGACTCACACAGTTCCCCAAGATGATTTTACTGATCCCCCATGTTCCCAATAACTATAGGATGTGACTTCTCACACCCACCCTCTTACATGTATTCAATGATTTTCTTTGGGAACACTCAATTAGAAATTAGAAGGTTCATATACCAAAAGAAAATTTAGAAAAATGGGTTGAATTAATATACATGGGTAATTCCCCCTTGGAACCCCTCTTAGGAATTATCTTAGAACCTCCCCTCTCTAGTGGATTAATTCACCCCCCATCTTTGTCCATGTCCCCTTAGCAGTTGACATCATATTTTATTATTAAACATAGAACTACAATTCACATATTACATCGATTTGGTTGTATCCACGCATTATATCTATATAAGCATTAATTAAACTTGGTATTATAGTGGGTATGTTAAATTTCATGGGAGGGTGATCAATTTTGTAGGATCTCAGGTTGGTCTCTACTAGGTAGGTGAACTCTTGTTCTTTCTCATAGGTTTCAAGGAATTTATCTCTTAATAAGAACTGAAAATTCCATGGGAAATTGTTTAGATATCGGACCAAGGTAATCCTTTCTAAAGGTATGATGTTGAGAGGAAACTCTCCTACTAAGGAATTGAAATCCCTCACAATATTGTTTTAATACTTTTTTATTTTTTCAAATTGAGAGAAAAGGGAGGCTTGATCCCTTCCATCACCCCATCTCTTGGAGAAATCACTCTCAAGATCTTCTAAAGTATTTATACTCTTGCGTGGGAGGTTATCATACCATTCCCTAACATATAATATTATTTAGGAAGAGAAAATCCTCATGATTACATTTGGGTGCCGAGATTTTACCTCATGTGCCCCATACTGGTCATATAATCTATTCAAATGATAGTTGACTTTGGTATCATCATTTCCAAAGAATTTAGAGAGCGATGAACTAGCACCATTGGGCATGTCATGGGGAAAGCCACAGATCCTACTCATGCCCAAGGGTTTGAAAATATTGTCAGAAGCCCATTTAGGAGGAGCCATGGGGGAAATCGGTTGATTTTTATAATGATGTCCAGTACAGGTTGTCATTAGTGGAGTCGCCAGATGATTGAAGAGGATCATCAAAGGAAGATGAGGGAACCTCCCTCAGTGGATTCACTAGGTAAACTTGTAAAATAAGGGCTTCGAGATAAGCTCACTAAATATATGTCATGAGGATAATGACTCAGTTGTCACTGACAATGACGCCAAAAAGATATCACAATATTTGTACTTGTGCAAATATCACCACAAGATCCAAAAATCTTGTGTAATTATGGAAGAAACTGATACTATCACCTAAGTAGGATATTCCCTCATTTTAGTGATGGAGGAGTTCCACCACAAGGGAGGCTTCCTTGACGACCTCAAGGGATTGAAAAGAAATTTTAGTATCCAATCCTACTTCCCCCTCTCTTGATCACCTGTTAGTTGGTCTAGTTTTAGGAAGGAGGATAGGTTGTAAGATAGTTTGTTGTACCTACCCTGAACAATAACACTTTGTAACATATATATAACAACTTCCAAGATAAATTATGCAACAATGACCTCTTAAGACACTAGAAAATTCAAATTTACATTGGATGTTACAAATTTGCAACAATAAACAGTCATATAACAATAGTAATTGATTTATAACATCATTAATAATTAGTGCTCAGAAATGTAGAAATTTAGCATGAAAAATAAGCCTTCATCAAGAATAAAGTTATCCAATTGCTGGAGATAATTTTTGAACAAGTTAAGCCACCTTTATATGAGTGTATGCAACAAAATGTAGTTTAATATTTTTGTAGCAAAATTTTGTAACAACAATAAGAATTATTGCAAGTTTGCTAGGGATAGAGTTAGTAGAATACTTAGAAATTTGAAAAGGGGGGCTTTATCAATTACTTTCACCACAAGAGTTACTTCTAGATTAGTTCCTTTACCATTCTAGGGCTATGGAGTCTCAAATGCATCCAATCTTGAATGTTTATCTAATTGAAACCAAGAGGTAGAGTCTAAACCATAAGGTGCAAGCACATTTGGGCCTTAGGATTTAGACTTTGCGGAGAAGGACGTCTAGGGTGAAAGAACTTTTGGGTCCTAAATATCATTTCTCCCTTCTTGTAGCTTCAACTAGGACAAAGATCAATTGTCTAGGCCTAACCTAAAGTGACATCACTTTAGGGATTTAAGGTTCTAACCCTAGTAAGGACAATTCACAAATTTTGGACAAGAAAAACTTTTTGAGAGAAAGAAGCACTTATGTTCCTCTCTTAGGGTTTCAAAAAACAAGAATCCTTGCAACAAAATAGCAATTTCACCATTTACATCAACAATACACCATAGAATTGCAGAAAATTACTTACTTTATCCAAGAAGACAAGAGAAAAAAACCATAATTGTATAAATATCTGCCCAAAATGAGCAAGCCATCCACAAGAGACATTTTCCAAGCATAACACATGAGAGAGAAAGACTAAGAAGGATGAAATAACGAATAAGTAGAAGTGTTATCCCACAAAATGGCGAGGAATGATGACAAAAATGAAAAGGCTAGCTCTAGACTTCTTATAGGAGGATAGCCTAGCTAATTTGTCCACATAACCTAACATAACAATGATTCAAGTGGAGTCAACCCCTCATTATCCTTTTACAAATGCTAAAATGAAAAATATAGATCAATAATAGCTACACATGTGAGACGTCAAGCCCTCTTGGGAAAGAAGGAGGCCTCCAAAGGCCATGTGGCACCAATCTAGAGTGAAGTGGGATAAAATGATGTCTCTCCTCACTCTGAGTCATACCAACCATCATCAATAACCCCATGTATCCACCAAACCATAGCTCCATCGAACCCTAAGGATGACATCATCATCAAAATAGGGTCAATGTCAAGGATCCAAGTGCTGTGTCTAGTATGGAAGAAGATACATCTCATATATACATCTAGTGTATGGTTTTTTTCTACTACAATGTCCTTGGTCCAATGGATAAATAGGCTATGGGGTACTATGCCCAGCTTGTGGGCTTCCAACCAATATGTGTTCTATCATGATTGAATCTGCTCAAACCAATCCCATTTGTCCATGGTCCAAGGTTCTGCATCACTACTCTCCATCACACATGTCAAGGTCCTGCAATAAAGGCACAATATTCTGGGTACAATCCCAAGACATCCCTCAAAGAACTATGTCAGGGCCATCCAAGAAAAAACAAAGTATAAGACAAGGTTAGCAAAGGTTCATAAGAAATATTAGTCCTTAAAGCATGCAAAGTAAGTTATAACTTAATATATAAGCCATGTAAACAATTCGCCTCAATATCCCATTCAAACATTACACAACCCCAGGACCTCTTGTGAGTTGGAAAGTTTAAGTATGGGAAGGCCTTCGTAAAATAAAATAAAAGACCCAAGTAGAGGGATAGGTCTCGAGGGAAGAAAGAAAGAAAGAAATACTTCAAGAGTAAGTGTGATAGTGATGTGGTTTTAGGGCTTACTTCATGGCTTATGGTGTCATTGAATCCATTTCCATGAGAA
>JASDQU010884963.1:28370-41002 GCA_032191745.1 Picea mariana
TCGAGTTCACCTTGCAAGATGTATGCCTAAATCCTTCTCCTCTGCCACCATATAGGAGACACACTTGGGTTTCTTCCTGACCTATAACTTGCATGATTTCTTCTAGTGGACTACTTTGGAAAATTATGGTTCCTAGTCATGCTTCTTGACTACCTATCATTTCCATTATTATCCCTTTTGCTATGGGATTTGGATGCTAGAACTTATTTAGCACTAGTTTCTTTCTTGGTGCCAGAGTATTTGTTAACTTTCTTATGTAACATATTCAAAATTTGAAGTATATTTTCCCGAGCCTTCATAATCCTTTCATTATCATCCCTGTAGCTCTTCACTTCCCTATGCTAGATTCTCATAGTTACAGGCTCCTGCCTACCTCTTCTTCCATTGGAATTTGTATCAAAATTCCCTATGTTGAAATGCATACCTATGATCTCTTCCTCATGGATGTAATATCTCTAAGCATCATCCATAAATCCAGTCCTCATATAAGAACCAAATTTTCTTTCCTGTACCACTAATTCTGTATGAAGTGTGCATGTAATAATTATTGTTAGAACATGCATAGCATAAAAAATTTCATCAATTAGAATAAATGTTACTCTTTATCCAAATTTTTGAAGGACAAAATGCACCAAATCAAAATCTAATTCCTTATATTCATTTTTCTATGAAACATCTTCCCACTGGATGTATTCAAGCCTCAATATGAGTTCTGAGCGAAAAGTGAAAACATTTACAAGTTGCAATTTCCACTCTTTATTGCTACAAAAATATCTTTTATCACTTTTTGAGAAATTATAGTTTCAAATTAAAAATTTTGGGTTGGAATAGGTCTTCTACTCAAGCACTTTCCAACAATTATTTTTTTACTCAAATCTGAGCTATGAGTTGAAAGTTATGGTCTGAGAAGTTTAGGTTGTTTTACCCAATTTACCCCTATATGCTACATGTGTCTTCTTTCTCTTCCTACATATTTTTACACACCTAGATTCCAAATCTAGCTCCATGGATGTCTTCTATGGTTCATAATATTTCCATAGACTACTCCTGTGCCCCAAACAAACCTCTTTGAAATTATTTATTCCCTCTGGAAGTAAACTGGTGTCAAATTTTTACCCTTACTATTTTGTCTATAACTTTCTCATACGAGCTCCATTTTGAAAACAAATTAGCTCATTGGAAAGCTCTCCTCAAGCTCTTTTATTTAAGTTGTAAATAAAATATGTGGTGCCTACGACACTTATAGACTCAAAAATTAGAACTCCTCAAAACACTATTTAGTCCCTCAAAATTACCCTGCAAGTTAACGACATTCAAAAATATGAAAAATTAAAAAAATTTCATATAAAATTTATTATTTGATTGTTTTACTATTATAAAAACCCTTCAAATATGAGTCATTGATCTCAAATCAGGTGTAATATGAGTCATTTATTTGACTCTACCAACCATCTATTATTGACATTCTCCTTTGGATGCGCACAATACTTTTCCCAATCTACTGGCCCAACCGTTGGTTGTTGACACATTCCCTTGACAACTATTTCACAACATAATGCTAAGTTGGTCGACCTGAACATCAACCATCGACTGTCGATAATTTTAATTGGTGAATGAAACTCCTCAATAATTCAGCTGACGCTCGACCATCGACCAATCAGTGGTTGGTCATGCCTGTTGATTGATGAAACATGTCTCTAGTTCATCTTACCCAATTGTCGACCATCTACCACTTCTAGTCTAACATGGAAATTATTGATGTGGAATGACATGTCATCATGAGGTGTCAAATTGGATAACATGGCATGAGACATGGATGTTGACATGGAATAACACATCATCACCCTCTTCCTTCATTGATCATCGACCATTTCTCTTGGACGATCCAAACACCTCATTGAATCGGCCGACGCTCGACCATCGACGACTTCTCTTGCTTGATTTGAATTTTTTTTCCAAATCGGTCGACACATGACCATCAACCCATAGGCCATTGATGATTTCCATTGGCAACTAAAATACTTTGTCGAATCGTTCGACTCGACCATTAGTTGTCAACGGTTTTCCTTGGCCAACTTCAATGCTTAGAAAAATTTCGATCAATTTGGGCCATCAATTTCCAAGCCAAGATGATCTTGACCATCGATTGACACCACTTCACAAACCTCTAAAATGAATCCTGACCGTTTATTGGCCCCAACCTCCCAATGACCGAAAATTAATCCAAACCGTTGATTTGATCCATTTTCAAAACAGTCGAAAATAAATCTTGACCGTCGATCTATTTCAAATTCAAAATCGTAAAAAATGAGTCATGGTTGTCAATTGACTCAACCTTTCGAATGACCAAACCTCATGGATTTTTAAATTTATTATGATGAATCTCAACCGTCGATCTCGGTATCAAAAGCGATGCCAACCGTCGATTCACTGAACTATATTCAACGTTATAGTGACCATTATAACACAAATTTTGACCCTTCCAGGTTGATTTCAACTCTACAACATGCAGATTTATGCCCGAAGTCATCTTTTCAACTACATTGAGGAAATTAAACTCAAAATATGCCCACAAATTTGGGGGTTTCACTCTAACTTCTTTGTTTCCCCCCAAATTCACATAGACTGAAGTCTGAAACAACAAATTACTCAATTTGCACTCGTTATTGGCCAATACAAGCCCAGTGTTTGGACCAGAGGCTTTGATACCATAATGTAACATCTCCTAGACCAACTAAGGAATATTACATTGCAGAATACTCTAAAAATTTATTGTTTACAACTAACTAAATAAGTTCTTATAGCTTCTAGCTATGATTTACATACATATTTAACTGTTGTTTATTACCATAACTTAGATGCATCTACAACATGCTAAAATAGACATGAAATGAAACTAATAAACCAACATAAGAATGTATACATTCTTCTCATATACCCATAGTTCATGCACATCAATTTAACTCATAAATACAAGAAAAAAAATAGCTAAAACACTTATCTTTCAAATTAGTTATGCAACCAACTGCTTGGGACAGACGTTCCACCCAACCATAGACATGTTGTTCCAAATCTGAACAACAAGTCACCCCCGAGCTAAGGCTAGTAATCCACAAAAGAGGGTGGTCTCTCACTCTCCACTCACAACTCAGAATTCCCACAACCCACTGGTATTCTTCTACAACTATGATGCCTACAATTGATAATAAAATATGTGGTGCCTAGGACACTTAAAGACTAAAAAATTAGAAGTCCTCAAAACACTATTTAGTCCCTCAAAGTTACCCTGCAAGTTAATGACATTCAAAAATATGAAAAATTCAGAAAATTTCATATAAAATTTAATTGTTTTACTATTATAAAAACCCACAACCCCAACCCACTTGTTATAATTGATAATAAAATTCAAAAAATTTCATATAGAATCAAAATTCCCTCAACTCACTTGCTACAATTGATAATAAAATATGTGGTGCCTACAACACTTATAGACTCAAAAATTAGAACTCCTCAAAACACTATTTAGTCCCTCAAAATTACCCTGCAAGTTAATGACATTCAAAAATATGAAAAATTCAAAAAATTTCATATAAAATTTGATTGTTTTACTATTATAAAAACCCTTCAAACATGAGTCATTGATCTCAAATAAGGTGTAATATGAGTCATTGATTTGACTCTATTGACCATCAATGATTGGCATTCTCCTTTGGATGCGCACAATACTTTTCCCAATCTATTGGCCCGACCGTTGGTTGTCGACACATTCCCTTGACAACTGATTCACAACATAATGCTAAGTTGGTCGACTTGGACATCAACCATCGATTGTCGATAATTTTCATTGGTGAATGAAACTCCTCACTAATTCATATGATGCTTGACCATCAACCGATCAGTGGTTGGTCATCCTTGTTGATCGACAAAACATGTCTCTAGTTCATGTTACCCAACTATCGACCATCTACCACTTCTAGTCTAACATGGAAATTATTGACGTGTCATGACATGTCACCATGAGGTGTCAAATTGGATAACATGGCATGAGACATGGATGTTGATGTGGAATAACACACCATCACCCTCTTCCTTCATTTACCATCGACCATTTCTCTTGAACGATCCAAACACCTCGCTGAATCAGGTGACGCCCGACCATCGACCCATCGACCATCGACGACTTCTCTTGCTTGATTTGAAAAAATTTTCCGAATCAGTCAACACCCGACCATCAACTAAAATTGATGATTTCCATTGGCAACTAAAATACTTCGTCGAATCATTCGACCCGACCGTTAGTTGTCAACGATTTTCCTTGGCTAACTTCAACACTTAGAAAAATTTCGATCAAATTTTGATCAATTTGGGCCATCAATTTCCAAGCCAAGATGATCTTGACCATCGATTGACACCACTTCACAAACCTCTGAATTGAATCCTGACCGTTTATCATCCCCAACCTCCCAATGACCAAAAATTAATCCAAACCATTGATTTGATCCATTTTCAAAACAATCAAAAATGAATCTTGACCGTTGATCTATTTCATATTCAAAATGGTAAAAAATGAGTCATGGTTGTCGATCGACTCAACCTTTTGAATGACCAAAACCTCATGGATTTTTAAATCTATCATGATGAATCTCAACCATCGATCTTGGTATCAAAAGCGATGTCAGTCGTCGATTCACTAAACTATATTCAACGTTATAGTGACCATTATAACACAAATTTCGACCCTTCCAGGTTGATTTCAAATCTACAACATGCAGATTTATGCCCGAAGTCATCTCTTCAACTACAATGAGGAAATTAAACTCAAAATATGCCCATAAATTTGGGGTTTTCACTCTAACTTCTTTGTTTTCCCCTAAATTCACATAGATTGAAGTCTGCAACAACAAATTACTCAATTTTCACTCGTTCTTTGCCAATAAAAGCCCAGTGTTTGGACTAGAGGCTTTGATACAATAATGTAACATCTCCTAGACCAACTGAGGAACATTACAGTGAAGAATACTCTAAAAATTTAAATGTTTACAACTAACTAAATAAGTCCCTATAGCTTCCAGCTACGATTTACATACATATTTAAATGTTGTTTATTACCATAAATTAGATGCATCTACAACATGATAAAATAGACATGAAATTCAACTAATAAACCAACATAGCAATGTATACATTCTTCTCAAATACCCATAGTTCATGCACATCAATTTAACTCATAAATGCAAGACAAAAAATAGCTAAAACACTTATCTTTCAAATTAGTTGTGCAACCAACTACTTGGGACAGATGTTCCACCCAACCATAGACATGTTTTTCCAAATCTCAACAACAAGTCACCCCTGAGCTAAGGCTAGTAATCCACAAAAGAGGGTCGTCTCTCACTCTCCACTCACAACTCATAATTCCCACAACCCACTGGTATTCTCCTACAACTATCCCAATTTTACACCAAATCTCTTCCTCTTGACCTTCCCAAGCCAAGGAATATAACCCTTCACTAATATCAGTCCCTTAGGCATCCCATTCATTTATCAGGGTCTCTTTGGAACATGTAACCAAGAATCTCTTAGTTGGGAAACTCCAGGGAACTTACTCCCAGGAAAACTACCAACAAACCAAAACAACACTTGTTGTTTCAGTGCAACTCACATACGAGTTCACTCTTCATACTTGATAACCTAGATATTTAGTCTTCATCTCCAATTACACTCCAATACATTCCAACTCGCACTAGAATTTTCCCTCCATGGTTGTTCTAGCTCCAATATCTCTTTCTTGTTCTCTACTTGATGTTCATGCACAAAAACTGAATGTGTAAAACTCTTGTCCCAACCCATAAGAATTTCCTCCCTTTGTCTTTCCTTTATTGACTCACACACTTCCCCAAGATGATTTTACTGATCCCCCATGTTCCCAATAACTATAGGATGTGACTTCTCACACCCACCCTCTTACATGTATTCAATGATTTTCTTTGGGAACACTCAATCAGAAATTAGAAGGTTCATATACCAATAGAAAATTTAGAAAAATGGGTTGAATTAATATACATGGGTAATTCCCCCTTGGAACCCCTCTTAGGAATTATCTTAGAACCTCCCCTCTCTTGTGGATTAATTCACCCCCCATCTTTGTCCATGTCCCCTTAGCAGCTGGCATCACATTTTATTATTAAACATAGAAATACAATTCACATATTACATCGATTTGGTTGTATCCATGCATTATATCTATATAAGCATTAATTAAACTTGGTATTATAGTGGGTATGTTAAATGTCATGGGAGGGTGATCAATTTTGTAGGATCTCAGGTTGGTCTCTACTAGGTAGGTGAACTCTTGTTCTTTCTCATAGGTTTCAAGGAATTTATCTCTTAATAAGAACTGGAAATTCCATGGGAAATCATTTAGATATCGGACCAAGGTAATCCTTTCTAAAGGTATGATGTTGAGAGGAAACTCTCCTACTAAGGCATTGAACTCCCTCACAATATCATTTTAATACTTTTTTATTTTTTCAAATTGAGAGAAAAGGGAGGCTTGATCCCTTCCATCACCCCATCTCTTGGAGAAATCACTCTCAAGATCTTCTAAAGTATTTATACTCTTGCGTGGGAGGTTATCATACCATTCCCTAACATATCCTATTATTTAGGAAGAGAAAATCCTCATGATTACATTTGGGTGCCGAGAGTTTACCTCATGTGCCCCATACTGGTCATATAATCTATTCAAATGATAGTTGAATTTGGTATCATCATTTCCAGAGAATTTAGAGAGCGATGAACTAGCACCATTGGGCATGTCATGGGGAAAGCCACAGATCCTACTCATGCCCAAGGGTTTGAAAATATTGTCAGAAGCCCATTTAAGAGGAGCCATGGGGGAAATCGGTTGATTTTTATAATGATGTCCAGTACAGGTTGTCATTAGTGGAGTCGCCAGATGATTGAAGAGGATCATCAAAGGAAGATGAGAGAACCTCCCTCAGTGGATTCATTAGGTAAACTTGTAAAATAAGGGCTTCGAGATAAGTTCACCAAATATATGTCATGAGGATAATGACTCAGTTGTCACTGACAATGACGCCAAAAAGATATCACAATATTTGTACTTGTGCAAATATCACCACAAGATCCACAAATCTTGTGTAATTATGGAAGAAACTAATACTATCACCTAAGTAGGATATTCCCTCATTTTAGTGATGGAGGAGTTCCACCAAAAGGGAGGCTTCCTTGACGACCTCAAGGGATTGAAAAGAAAGTTTAGTATCCAATCCTACTTCCCCCTCTCTTGATCACCTGTTAGTTGGTCTAGTTTTAGGAAGGAGGATAGGTTGTAAGATAGTTTGTTTTACCTACCCTGAACAATAACACTTTGTAACATATATATAACAACTTCCAAGATAAATTATGCAACAATGACCTCTTAAGACACTAGAAAAGTCAAATTTACATTGGATGTTACAAATTTGCAGCAATAAACAGTCATATAACAATAGTAATTGATTTATAACATCATTAATAATTAGTGCTCATAAATGTAGAAATTTAGCATGAAAAATAAGCCTTCATCAAGAATAAAGTTATCCAATTGCTGGAGATAATTTTTGAACAAGTTAAGCCACCTTTATATGAGTGTATGTAACAAAATGTATTTTAATATTTTTGTAGCAAACTTTTGTAACAACAATAAGAATTATTGCAAGTTTGCTAGGGATAGAGTTAGTAGAATACTTAGAAATTTGAAAAGGGGGGCTTTATCAATTACTTTCACCACAAGAGTTACTTCTAGATTAGTTCCTTTACCATTATAGGGATATGGAGTCTCAAATGCATCCAATCTTGAATGTTTATCTAATTGAAACCAAGAGGTAGAGTCTAAACCATAAGGTGCAAGCACATTTGGGCCTTAGGATTTAGACTTTGCGGAGAAGGACGTCTAGGGTGAAACAACTTTTGGGTCCTAAATATCATTTCTCCCTTCTTGTAGCTTCAACTAGGCCAAAGATCAATTGTCTAGGCCTAACCTAAAGTGACATCACTTTAGGGATTTAAGGTTCTAACCCTAGTAAGGACAATTCACAAATTTTGGACAAGTAAAACTTTTTGAGAGAAAGAAGCACTTATGTTCCTCTCTTAGGGTTTCAAAAAACAAGAATCCTTGCAACAAAGTAGCAATTTCACCATTTACATCAACAATACACCATAGAATTGTAGAAAATTACTTACTTTATCCAAGAAGGCAAGAGAAAAAAACCATAATTGTATAAATATCCGCCCAAAATGAGCAAGCCATCCAAAAGAGACCTTTTCCAAGTATAACACATGAGAGAGAAAGACCAAGAAGGATGAAATAACAAATAAGTAGAAGTGTTATCCCACAAAATGGCGAGGAATGATGATAAAAATGAAAAGGCTAGCTCTAGAATTCTTATAGGAGGATAGCCTAGCTATTTTGTCCACATAACCTAACATAACAATGATTCAAGTGGGGTCAACCCCTCATTATCCTTTTACAAATGCTAAAATGAAAAATATAGATCAATAATAGCTACACATGTGAGACGTCAAGCCCTCTTGGGAAAGGAGGAGGCCTCCAAAGGCCATGTGGCGCCCATCTAGATTGAAGTGGGATAAAATGATGTCTCTCCTCACTCTGAGTCATACCAACCATCATCAATAACCCCATGTATCCACCAAACCATAGCTCCATCGAACCCTAAGGATGACATCATCATCAAAATAGGGTCAATGTCGAGGATCCAAGTGTTGTGTCTAGTATGGAGGGAGATACATCTCATATATACATCTAGTGTCTGGTTTGTTTCTACTACAATGTCCTTGGTCCAATGGATAAATAGGCTATGGGGTACTATGCCCAGCTTGTGGGCTTCCAACCAATATGTGGTCTATCATGATTGAATCTACTCAAACCAATCCCATTTGTCCATGGTCCAAGGTTCTGCATCACTACTCTCCATCACACATGTCAAGGTCCTGCAATAAAGGCACAATATCCTGGGTACAATCCCAATACATCCCTCAAAGAACCATGTCAGGGCCATCCAAGAAAAAACAAAGTTTAAGACAAGGTTAGCAAAGGTTCATAAGAAATATTAGTCCTTAAAGCATGTAAAGTAAGTTATAACTTAATGTATAAGCCATGTAAACAATTCATCTCAGTATCCCATTCAAACATTACACAACCCCGAGACCTCTTGTGAGTTGGAAAGTTTAAGTATGGGAAGGCCTTCATAAAATAAAATAAAAGACCCAAGTAGAGGGATAGGTCTCAAGGGAAGAAAGAAAGAAAGAAATACTTCAAGAGTAAGTGTGATAGTGATGTGGTTTTAGGGCTTACTTCATGGCTTATGGTGTCATTGAATCCATTTCCATGAGAATCTTTGTAGAGGGAGCACTTGCTTTCTTGAGATACCATTTCCTTGGTAATTTTTTCATTATGAACCTCTTATTGTGCTTTTTTATACCTAGTTATCATTTGCAAGTCCCTTTTATAAGGTTTCAAGCTTCATTCCTTCATTTTTACTGGGATATTGTCCTTTATAATTTGGTGCATTCATTCACATCCAGACAAGGGAGATTACCATCATATGGGGTATATCTCAAGTTGGTCTGAGACTTTTATGGTGGACTTTATCATTTAGAAATAACATATATTTATAGAGCAGTTGCATCAACCTTTGGTCCTTCGACCCCTTCTTCTAATGAGAGAATGGACCATGACCAATCACCAAATTTTAGTACACTATGATAGGATCTAATATGGAAAGTGTTAAGTATGGCAGGGAATGGAAAATTACCCTTGCGAGGACACCCCAATAGTACCCCTTTTCCCTGGGTGGTGACAACATGGGAATATGGTACAGAAGCTAACCATCGAGGTGAAACAAGGAAACTGACACAATTTCCCAAGACAATAATCCATTATCCTACTTCAACCAAATATCCTCATCCACATGCCCAACAAATTAAGCACAACACTTTGCATGAAAGAAGGACTCACATTTCTCATGGTGGCATTGGGTTACCATCTCCCATACATTGGGTTGCTTGGATGTGATGAGCCTTGTTTGACCTGTAGCTATAAAGGTGAATGAGGGGGGTTGTTGGGATACCATATGTGGACATGTTGATAATCATCATGGTTGGGATCATGTTCTCCATTTCGGGCCACAATACATATTCTCCTCTAGTTACCCATAGGAATGGGGGGGTGTTAACAAGACTCACTTACTATTGGAGATAGGATAAATAACGTTCCCATTGAGAAAATTTTGTAGTTCCTCCTTCACTATGTCCCTCAAACCATGGTTCATTTTTTTTTGAGGCTGCTTGACAGACCATGAGTCTTCTTTAATGTATATGTGATGAGTACATAAATTGGGATGGATCCCTTTCATATCGATATAATACAAAGCAAATACACCACTATTATTTTGCAAAATATTGATGAGTTGATATTGCTAAGAAGGTTCTGGTTTGGAGTTAACATTCAAGGTTTTTCCTGAGTGGATCTCAACTTGTGTGATATGGTTCTTAGATATGGCATCTAAAGGAATCACAGAGTCAAATTGTTGTGCCAAATTAGCTAATGAGCATGTTTCTTGAGAACACCTTCTTAGAATATGTCCAAGGGATGGGTAATTTGGATGCCTAATTGTATGAGGATACACTATGAAAGTAAAAATTAGGTCATCCTTAGTATTCCTTCTAAAAGTATAGGCTTTGTCCAATGTCAGAACAAGTTGGATAGTCTCTTCATCATTGTCTTCTATCCAAGGGGAAGTTTTTTAAATCAAAAGAAGATTTAGCGAGGGGGTAAAGAGTGATAATTTTAGTGGAATTTCCATGAGAAATAGTCATATCTCATGACCTACAACCAATATATGGATCAATAGTGGCCATCCAGGGTCTTCCTAAAATTAATGGGTATCCCCCTAGGTTAGATTTTGGTTGCAAGATCATGAAGTATATTGAATAATCCCATGAATCCACATGAACAACTACATCTTCCAATACTCCCTCTCTTCTGATTGTAGATCTATCAGCTAATTAAATAATTGTAGGGGTTGTAAATACTACATAGACTAGGTAGTTTAATTTTTTCCATTGTCTCCTTGGTCATAAAATTGATAGTTTCCTTTATATCAATCAAGGTGTTAGGGATGGAAGTGTTGTTGATATTAACAGTGACAACTGGACTTCCTAGATCTACATACTTAGCCATGCAAATTTTTCCTAACATCAAATCAACTATTTTTCTAATCTCATGAATAGTCTTAGGGTCCTTCTTTTTCCTTCATGGTTTCTTAGGAAGAGTTCTTGGACAACCTTTGCATAAATTGGGACATCTTTAATGGCCTAAAATAAAATAATTTTGATACACATTTCACAATTCTCCTAGAAAGTCAAATTCTAGTTGTGTGGGGGATTTGTCTATGCATAATGTTTCTAGATACATAGGAGTTGGGACTGATGCTACTAAGTGTGGTCAGATAGAACTCCCTCGGTTAGTTGCTTGTGTTATAGAGGGAGGTTTAAAAATATTATCATCTAGTTCAATGGGACCATCCTCATCATCTTGTTCTAGGACAATTGGAGTAGTCTAATCATTTATCACTTTTATTGAGTGTAAGTGAACATATTTACAATCCACAAGGGAAATAAAGTAGGTTTAGAAAGAAGGTAGATCAATATTGTATTTGGGTTGGATTAATTTATTATTTGGTATAGGCATGCGTTGGGAAGGTATAATGGTGGTTTTTGAAGAGGTTGATTTGATGGTAGTTGTAGTTGTTGTGGAAGATGGAGTGGAGGATGTGACTAAGGGGGATATTGTTGTACTTGTTGAGGCAAGTTTCCAAAAGATGGAGGTCCCCGCCAACCTTGTTTCTAGGGCTGGTTTTGAGCTTGATAAATTTATTGTTGCTATGGTATGGATGAGTACCAGTTTTGAGGTGAGTACTGATATGGAACAAAATACTAGGATGGATCTTGTGACATACCTAGTGGTCATGGTGGCCATTGTCATTTTTTGGCTACAAAGAATATTTGTTTAGTTTCCTTATTATCCCCTTGATATGATGCCTTAAGCTCAGGAAATGAAGGGAATTTTAAGTTGCATGATTTTTCTCGTAGATAGAATATGCATCTACATTATTCCGAGGGCCTTCTCGGAGAGGGTGCTTATTTCGACATTTGGAATAGAAAATGGATAGTACCAAATCTACCTCTTCTTTAGTTTTCTTGGATTACATGGTGTCTAAATGAGAGTTGAGTGAACTAAGGATATGAATATTGAAATTGTCTAATATATTTCCCAACTCAACCCAAGTGACTGTTGGGTATGTGTTATATTCTTTACATGTGTGTGGGTGGGCGCATCAGATATGGGGGGGTAGGTATTCCCCCCCTGGTTACGCGCAGCGTTCGACAACGACCGGTAGCCCGGGGCAGCACCCCGAATTTTTTTTTTGGGGCGGTTTTTGCTATTTTTAACGGTTTTGTAAATTAATCCCAGATTAAGGGATTAGGGTTTTGGTATCTACGGAATACCTAAAAACATTGTATATATATTGTATGGTGAATGGTGA
>JASDQU010884964.1:15269-28837 GCA_032191745.1 Picea mariana
TGGTAGCATTAGATTGCTATACAAGCTTCCTTCCAGGTACTGCAATTAATATTCAAGCTGATATGCTGCAAATGAGGGATTGCAACAAAAGACATTGATTTGCCTCATTTGACAGACATAAGAAAGAAAATAATATCTCCTTGTTGCCATAGACGCAAAAAACAGTTGACAGAAAAGGCACTCTTTGGTCCAGAACAAATTACTTAAGCCAACAGAAAAGGAGAAAAATTAGTGGAATACAAGCTAGTTTCAGGCAGGAATGTAAAGAAATCACAGAGGGCATCCAGGGGCATTTAGTTAGGTGAAAAACTATATTGCAAGAGCCTTTGTTCAACCCCATTTTTGCGTTGAAGACCTCATCTAGCGTCAACCAGAGCTAATGGGGAATATGAACTATATAAATTTGCAATTTTACTAGCCCTTAGGCAAAGTGCCAAAAACACAATATGTTGAACAATATATAAATTTGCAATTTTACTAGCCCTTAGGCAAAGTGCCAAAAACACAATATGTTGAACAAGAGCGATTGATGTGAATGGTTTATTAAGATTGCAGCGAGATGATGAACACTTGACATACCTAAATAAAATATAAATAGGCTATGAATCTTGAAAAATAAATAATAATAAGTGTTATTAGTGTAGCGTACCCAACACCTTGTTCAGTTGGGATGCACAATTTCCCTGTTCTTTTGCTCCTAAATGCTAACCTAGCATGAGTTGGAGTTCCAACACCTCTGATTTTCTAAGGCTGATTTTTGAGGAGAATACGGTTAGCGTGGCATTCGACCATAGCTTGTGGAGATATGGTTCCAAATTATTCAAGGATCTACTTTGATATGTCTAGGGACCATTCATAGACGATCAATGATAATACCTTCTTCTGAAGTGTTAGTATGCGTTCATTCCTAGGCCCCTTCTAAAGAAAACCATGCTATAGATGTTTCTCTCTTGCTCGGTGGCAGGAAATGGATGGGCTGCACCGGCTCTACTTCTTTTGAAGGAAAGAACCAAGAAAGTTGTGGGTTCAACTGCTCTTCCAGGGATCTTGCGTTGAGCTTTCAATTACATTAGCGATTCTCTCCTACTTTAGGGTCTCACAACTGGCCTTGGGATCTATCCAATACTGGATGTATTGGAATAGATATGCTTTTTCATTTGACAAGTTCCACAGTTCAAGCTACTAGGCTCTCTCTTGGAGCGATAGAATCAAATGTGGTCTTCAAAACTTTTTGATTCTATTTGCCTCCTTTTGAGGAGTCCTCTGACCTGATTTCCTGCCAATTGGTGCAACTCATTTCGGAAGGATGACCTGGTCATTGACAACTTTGATTATGGATGCCGGGTCTTTATGGACGGGTCAGCTGACTCTTTGTCCATAGTGTCTTAGATAATTAATTCTCTGTCCATAATGTAGTGCCTAGAACTTCCAGTGGTTTGGTCCATCGTTAGGTCTCCTCTCCTAGTGTTAAAGATTAGAACATCAGAGCGTTTCTTTTGGCACTTCACGAGGAAATGTTCCTTGTGAAGCTGCCAATAGCTCAATAGGTAATCTGATAGCTTCAGCCCCAATTCCTTGAGAGTTAGCTTGGAGGTCCTCTTAGCTTCAGCTTCGATTCCTTGAGAGTTAATTTGGAGGCCCTTTTCATCTACCTTTGGAAATAGTGCTTTTCACTGAACCGAATCAAGACTTTATGTGTGTGTATATTTATTTCTAACCATTCAGATCTGAAATGGAACTTGAAATTTCTAAAGGGCATAGAAGAGCACAAGGATATTGGCTCGGAAATACAAAATTTTATTAATGAATGACTCATAGTACATTGACATGCTTTTCCACCCATCCATAGGTAATCCCCATTCCCAAGCTGGGTTCATGAATTTTGAGTAGGGGATTTAGACTCGTAGGCAACACGAGCAACAAGGTAGTCATAGTGGCACACTTAATTGAGAACTCACTATCCCTTTGTTCGGACAATACACACTAACAATGAATTAATGGATGTTATTGAGGACACTTTTGCCTCAGCCTTGATGGCCTAGTATCGACCATGACTCTTGAGTCTTCACACATAGTGTTGAGCCTACAACAATTCTCCCTCATACACAATTCTGGAGTGTATTTGATTGAACACTGGGCAACAAGTTTCAACATCCTTTTATCATGCCTCTCCCTTCTTAGAAGTAGATACCAGCGAATACGTCACACTATCAACTTCATTACATACTCTAGTAATGTGGCTAGCCATTGATCACACTTGACATACCTTTGTTGCCAATCGATCCCTGGTCTTTGAATTACTAACTCACATCTCATGGTCCCCTATGCATCCTAGTAGAATATAGGGTTTTCAAGAGATTAGAGTGATTGCTCCATGTAGGCATTGAGGAAATGGATGCACAAGTGATTGAGTAGGTGAAGGAGTTGGAATGAGATGTGTTACCCCTTGACATGTAGGGGTAACAAAAGGAGATTTTTCTCTTGTGATTTTTATCATAGACGACAATTCCACAAATGATATCCATGGTTCTCCATGAATAGTTGAATAGAGATGCTTCCCAGATTTTGCTCACCTCACTCACATTTGATGATTGTAGTGCTTGAAATAAACGAGGTACATTATTTCATTGCTTCATATTAAGTGTTAATACCTTATGTACTTGTCATGAAAGTGGTGATCATTGGTGGAGTTAGATAATGGATCATGATACTCCAAATTTGTGCCTTTTTCCTTGTTTCACCTTGTGATCATCATCATCTTCTAGATAAGCGTTGTCACTCTTGGGTTGAATGTACTACTGGGGGGCTTTGAGAGGTGCAGCGTGTCCATATCCCAATCTATACATAACATTCTCTATCCTTCCTGATTTCTGTTGTTCTGCTCATGGGTTGGTTGTCATATATCACACAAAAAGGTTTGTGCTTCATAGTCCCATGAGAAGACCCTCACCCCATCAGAGCTATAAGTTTGAGGTGAAGAGTAGATAAAAAAAGAAAGAAAAGAAAAGTAAAAAACCAAAGGAAATAAATCATGAGCAATTTCCCCTCGCTATGAGGCTTGTTATCGCTAACTCCCAGGGATAACTAAGGAGATAATGTCTCGAGGCCCTCATGTTGTAGACATGGAGTATCGAGAGATAACCTGATCAATAGTGTCCACTTGCATAGGTAGAGACCCACCTCGCCACCACAACTCCAGGTTCATCACGAAGGTATTCGCCACATCAGCTGGCTTCCAGAAGGCATTGGGTCTTGCTCCATGAGGTACAAGCCAGGTATTATGATGAGTATCATTTCAATATTGGAGGCATTTGAGTTTGTTGCATCTATTATTGCTTTTGATTATGTAATGTTTGCTTGGACATTATGCTCTTTGCCCTGTTTTACTTTGGTGGTTGACATTGGCCCTAGTAAGTGAGTCACCCTTAGGGATAGGTTTGCTACTGGGAGGTCCTCTGGATGAGTCATCATGCCATTCTCGACCATACTTGTCACTTTCCACACTTCATCCCCTCATCTCCTTACCTTTTGGGATTTTTGGGTGTACTGACCCAAGAAGGGGTTGTCCCTCATTTCATGGGAAGAAGGGGTTGAAGGCCCAGAGGCTTGTAGCTGGAAAAATATAAAAGCCAATCATTAGCCTTCTAGATGCTTGCCCAGGGATCCCGAGGACAATGAAATGTCTCTCATAAGAAACTGATGGGACCTGTGAAAAATAACTAATAACAAAATGCCAACCAAGGTGGAGTATGTGTGGGCACTGTTTTTAATGCTTAGGTAGAAGCCTCACGGATGTTTTCAACTCGGGGAAGCATAATGTGACCAGGGTAGAGTCAAGGTGGGCACAATTTTTCATGCTTAGGTAGAAGCCCCACCTTGGCTTCAACTTGGAAACATCTTAAAAGAATAAAAGGCAATAAATGGGCTTAGAAAAATGTTGCATTGAAAACGAAGGTACAACACACCCTCTACAAAGGCACCCATAGATGAGACACTACAACCCCTTGTATGTCATGAACCCCATGCCCAAAAGTCTTCCCCCCATCCACGACACCTCATCCACATGACTTAGAAGGAGGTCCCCTTGGGAAACACCCCTAAACTTGAGGAACGATTCACCCAATAGGTCGTTTTGTCAACCCTCCCATACCTAAACTTGGCAAATTGCATAGGGTCTTTGTGTTAGATTTTCCTTATTTACAGAGCATTAGTGTTACCTGTGTTCTTTTACTTCATTACTATTAACATATATATATATATATATATCATGTACTTAGCAGTAGCAGCATAAACAAGAGACAAAAAGAACAGAAGAGATTTATCCTGGGAAAACCTCAAATGGGGGAAAAACCCAACAACCTTTCTTAGATAGATTCTGTTCACAAAGCAAGTCCAATCAGATAATAGCACAAAGGCTAGCTCAACCAGAAATACCACCATAGTTGCAACAACAACACCATACAAAGGTAGCGCACCTCCTCAAGGAGTAGCGCATAAGAGAAAGATACCAAAAGACTGAATAAGAAGAAACTGAGTCACTGCAGCAACTGTGTCACCTTCTCCAAACTTGCGCCTTGCTTCTGTGTAGCTGAGAGAGTGTGAGTGAGTGAGCAAATGAGCTAAGGCGCCTCCTTATTTATAGTCTTCCTGTCCTTCTAGCTGAGTTGACTTCTCTTCTGGGAAGGTGTTTTTTCATTATACTTTATTCTTTTGGGCCAACTTCTCTTCTAGGGTATTTCAACATCTGTCCAATGGATCTCTTGCTTTTGGAATCTTCTCCGCATCTAAGAAAGGTCATCTAGGAGGGAAAGATCCTCCCACAACTACCAAAACATCAACACTCCCTTTTAGCTAGGGAGGCAACTTTCACGATGTCTTCATCTAGTAGTCCACTGACTACTTTGCAATTAGCTGGTAGCACACAACTGACACAATGCCATACAACAGTCTCTATGATTATGCAACAATCAACTAGTGGTACACAACCACTATAATATGCCCTTAGCCATAATCATAGTCTTCCACCTCCATGACTATGCAACAATCAGCTAGTAGCACACAACTACTACAATATGCTCTCAACCATAGTCAGGATCCGTATGACTATGCAACAATCAACAAGTAGCACACAACTACTACATTGCCATCAACCATAGTCATACCTATGATTATGCAGTAATCAACTAATAAGACACAGTTACTACAATATGCCATCAACCATAATCATAGTCGATGTCTCTATAGCTATACAATAATTAGCTAGTAGCACACAACTACCACAAAGCCATCAGCCATAGTTATAATCTCATCTAGTAGCACGAAGCTACTCCCATAGTCCTCACGACTATGCGTGTGATGTTTCTTCTCTCATTAGGTCCGACAGTGCATTACCCCCTCAGTCGCAAGACTGATCCAGGGAACCCTTGGCTAGAGGGGTTAGCTGACATGAGAAGAAAACAATACACTTCCCTCTCAACGAGAGTGGACATTCTGCATCACGCCAAACTTGTCTCTGGAGCACCTCGAGTCTTTTTCCGCTCCTAGTCAAATCAACATGACTAATAGGAGAAAGAATGCGCCTGGGCCATTCACCACTAGCCAAATCAGCATGGCTAATCCTGTGAGTGAATGTATCATTCTCCCTTGGTCAAATCAGCATGACCAATCTGGGAGAATGTTTGTCCGATGCTACTCATCTGTGGATGTGTACTGGAGCTTCACTGTTCCCTTCTGCATCATGTCTAGAATGAAGTCTTGCAAGAAACTGCTTTCACGACTTCCAATATTGGTTGCTATATTCTTTGCCTCTACTGTACTAAGTGCCACTGATGTTTGCTCCCTGCTCAACCATGAGATCACACCAATCCCAAACTGAAGTAGCATCTGGAAGTACTCTTCCGATCCACTGCACTCCCTGCCTAGTCAGAGTCTGTATAACCTTGCAACTTCACATCTCCATCCGAGACAGATCTTAATCCATACCACGTAGGTATCTCAACAGATGTTTTGTTGCTATCCAATGTACATGTCTAGGTTCAACCATGTACTGACTCAAGACATTCACTGCAAAACATATGTCTGGCCTGGTGTTAACTAGGTACATCAAGAATCCAATCAGCTGTCTGTACATCGTGGGATCCATCAAATCTAAAGATGAATCACTCAGGAGCTTCAGATTTGTCGTCATGGGTGTGGCCATGGATTTGTAGTCCATCATCTCGAATCTTTGCAGGGTCTCAACAGTATATTTTCCTTGGATAAGGAAAATCTCATCTGATCTCTGCCACACCTCCAATCCCAAGAAGTAATGCATCAAACCTGGATCCTTCATTTTGAACTTTGAAGTGAGCTTCCTCTGAAGCTTGACTCCCTCCGAGTCTATATAATCTCCGGAGTCATCTACTTCCTCTGTATGTGCTGACCTTTTCTGAAGTCTGATCTCCTATGAACTGTCCCGGGGAGGCTACTCCTCTCTACTAGATCCTGAGGGCTGACTCCTTTTGAACTCTAGCTCCTTCTGAGCTGGTACTTGGTGGGGCTGCTCACCACTGATAGAGCCATCTGCTCCTCATGATCTGGCTTATCAATGCCATATATCTGTATCTCCCTTTGCATCCTGCAAAGTATCATGGGACCATGTTGGTCTCTTCTTGGTTAATGTAACGATTCTGGGTAGGCCCTTCCATCTCTACTGACTCTTCCTGGTGAACTGAAGAATGATCAATTGAATCGATCTCCATATGAGATACTCTGTATCTGCAAAGGTACCCTTCTTGCCAGAAGGTTCCAACTTTGTCCTCTTCTCCTTTATTACATGGATGTGTACAACTCTTATGTCTTGATAGTCTGCTCCATGTCTCAGCTAGGGACCATCTGAACCGTTGTCTCGTGCAACCGACATTATAGCTCCCTCTTAGAGCTATTACCTGTGACTTGCCCGGAACAAGAAACAGGAACAACAACATCTCCATGGTAGCCTCCATGGAATTTACAAGATAACCTGCCTGGAACAAGGTCAACAACCAAGAACATCTCCTAGACGAGATCAATTTATCTTGTAAACAAGTGCATTATTTATATGATCATCCACCTAATGGTAGTCGTACCAACAATAATCAAGTGTTTACTAAACTAGTAATAGCGATGGCAATAATATAATTCTAAAGATTGCTATTCTAGTTACAACACTTACTTAAACTGCAACAATATAAAGAAATATCAAACATGATATGCAAACCTGGAGTTTAGTTGCTACTTGGGTTATCTTCTATAGTTTCCCTTGTCTTGTGCTTGGAAGCACTACTAGCTAAAGGACATACCCTTCATCTTTCTCTTCAACATCTGCTACATGTGCATGGTGCTTCTTCTTTCCCTTTTCATTTTTAAGAGGACATTGTGCGGCATAATGTCCCATCTCCTTGCAGTTGTAGCATCTAATAGTTGACGCATCCTTCCTATGGCGTGTTTTTTTAGGCTTCTTCGAGCTGCCTTCTTCCCTTTCCCTTCTCTTCCTCACTTGGGCAGCAAGTGCTTGATTTTCATCGTCATTAGTCTTCACTGATTTGGATATCAACCTGGATTCCTCTTGGGTGCAGTCTACCCATAGCTTGTTGAACTTGGGCAATTTGCTTCTAGCGCAAATCCCTTGAACAAATGGATCCCATGAGGAGGGAAATCCATTGAGTGTAGTAGTCACGAGTTCGACGTCTTCTACTGGAACTCCAATCGCTGCTAACTGGTCTTTGATCTGCAAGATCCTCATGAAATAGTTGGTTACTGTTTCTGACTTGTTCATTGTCACGTTTCTGAGTTGATGCGTTAGAGTAAGCTTTTGACTGGTATTCTTTCTTTCATAAAGTTTGGTTAGGGCATCAAACATTTCCTTCGGTGTCTTCAGTTCTAATACATTAGGTATCAGATGATCCTTTATTGAGTCTGTCAAGATCCTCTTGGCCTTGACCTCATTCTTCCTGAACTTTGCTTTGTCATCTTCTTCTTCTTGTCTTGGAAGCATCTGCTTGATGTGATCCAATAACTCATTCTCTTCTAGAATGAGAACTCTGTGCTTCCAGGATCTGAAGTTATCTGCTCCATCCAATCTATCTTCAACTCTCATGCTGGTTGTCATTTTTCGTTGGTAGAAAACCTAGCCCTGAAAAACCTCAATTTTTCAAACTTCACCAAACTGCATGTTATCGCACAATTTGTACTTGCCCAAAGCCCAAAGCAAGTGAATGCAAGATTGGTGTAACATGGGGTGACCTATCACTGTCACCTTAATAGGAAACTCCTTTCTGTTTAGGAGTATATCAAAGGTACCTCAGGGGCGACGTCCCCAATGACCTAAAGGGCTGATAAGACTAAGGCAAGGATGCAAGAAAATTCCCTTCTCACTGGTCACTCAAGTCAAAAGGTTGTTAGGGTCTTTAAGGGATGAAGCAACGGTAAAAATGGAGTGTACCTGCCCAGAACAAGACAACAAAGAAAATATGGCAGCTTTAAAGTACAAATATGATGTTAGTGCTTCTTAAGACCATGAACTTTCAAAAAATAGGCTAGCTGATATAAAGTTGCAACGATGTAACAGTTTACAACAGCAACAAGTATTTTGTAACAGACACAAAAATTATGCCTTGAAATTGCTTGAAAAAGACAAGAAAATGTAGCTTTAACTAGGCAGAATGATAGTTAATTGTCGCAAACAAATCTGGCAATGTTTAGCTAGCGCTAAATGTCACTTTTGCAGAGAATTTGCTGCAGTTAGATGACTGTAGCAGTCTTTTGTAACAACAACAAATTCTAGTGCTCAAAATTGTAAGGAAACACCATGTAAACTTAGCATTTATCTAGTGGAATGATTGGCAATTGTCACAAGCAATTTCTGAGTGAGCTAGGTGCAAGTTATGTAGGTGAATGCAGCAAAATAACATGAATTAGTATGGATGTAGTAGTGATTTGCAACAGCAGCAAGTTAGCTAAGGAACTAGTCTAGTTTAAGGTTAGTAAAAGTTAGTAAAGACTTCAAGGAAGAAGGTTTGAGTGTTTGTTTGATCAATCATTCACTATAGTGAGTAGACTAGTGCCTTTTAGGGTTTATGGAGTCAACAATAGCAATGACAAAACTTGGAGAAAAGTAGCAATGATAATACTTGTCAAAGGAGAAGGGATGGATGAAGGAGGTGTTGACACTTAAAGGCCTCAAGCATCCAAATCCTAAAGACAAATTTGCTAGAGAGTAAGGGATCTTAGGCCCTAACGAATTTTCCTTCCTTAGACCATTTAAAGAGTGTATGCAATAGGCAATTAGAGAGAAGTTACTAGAGTGCTAGCACTTTAGGGCTCTAGTAGCCACTTCTAAACAAAGTGTACTTGAGAAATTTAGACAAGTAGAAAACTATAGAGAGAAAGAAGTAACTTATGTTTCTCTCCTAGGGTTTAAGCAAGCAATTTTATAATCTTTAACATGAAACAAGTAAAATTCACCACAAACATTCATTTACATAAACAAATTGTAGATTTTCTACTTATTTCACCAAGAATAATCAAGCCAAACCCTAGTTGAAGATCTTCCACCATCGAAAATAGCCAAGATACACCAAAATATGCCTCTTCAAGAAGTTGCGCACTAGTTATTTCAGCCAATAGCCCTTAAAGTGGGCGCAAATTTCAGTCCACACTAAGTGTGTGATAAGTGATGATGAAAAATGAGAGTAATTTCTCTCTATTTATAAAAAACCAATGACCTTTAATTAAATTTAGGTCAAATAAAGGCTGACCTGGCCAAATTACATCAAAAATCCAATTTTTTACATAAATGAAATAACTAACCCCTAAAATCATATCCAAGAGTGACGTCATGCCCTTCTAGGGTTGTTGAAATTAGTGCAGCTGCAAGAGCCATTCTCTGGCAGGATGGCATAAGACCCTAACTGAGATCTAGGTCCCCCAGTACACTCCTAGGGTTCTTGGTTTGGGACCAAGCAGTTAGAGCCATGGCAAAAGACCCTAGTGAGGGCCCCCAGTGTATTACTGGGGTTCTTGGTCAAGAACCAAGCAGTAAGTCCCTAGATGTGTTCTAGGGCCTTTGGATGTGTTCCAGGGAATCCTTACTCGGTGCTTGGATTGATCCTTGGATGTGTTCTTTGGTGGTTGATGGTACAAGTCCCTAGATGTGTTCTTGGGCCCCTGGATGTGTTTCAGGGAATCCTTGCTTAAACGCTTGGGTTGATCCTTGGTCTTGTACCTTGGTGGATAAAGACCCTAGATGTGTTCTAGGCCCCCTAGATATGTTCTGGGGTATATTGGTCTGGGACCAGGTGGTTCTTGGTTGAGCACCAACATTTGATAATGTGTGATCTTCTTCTTCTCTCCCAGGATGGTCCATGAGACCTAGGAGCAGCTAGAAGATGGACATGACCACATCATTGATTTTTCCTCTTCTGCAGGGATCATAAAAGCTTGTAAGTTATCATGAGACTTATGTGGACAATTTGCCATTGAAGAAGACCCCTTTGACTTTGTCTGGTAGCCTCCCCTTGCTTGAATCTCGCTCCCCATCTTGCTTAATGTGGTGTTGGTCTTCGATAAGTCACTTTAACTTATTTGACTTTCTAATTAATATTTTTATTAATTATTTTAATTATTAGGTTTTTAATTAAACCTAACCCTAACCCTTTCCTAAACTATAAAAGGAACCTCTCCCTCACTCTTTTATTCATTCATTGATACTCACTCTCTTCTCATGGTCTGAGTTTTTGCTTCGGCCCTCTTGTTCAGTTTGTTCTTTTGGTGCGGCCTCTTTGGAGCTTCTTTCCTTGCTGGTTTTTGAAGTGCTGCCTTGGGTTTTTGTTAGCTGGGAGCTCTCTTGCAGGTGTATTGGCTCCCTCTTGCTGGGTTATGGTGCTGTGGAATTCCCTCTTGCAGAGTTAAGGTGGTACTGATCTCCCTCAAGCCTGTTAAGGTGCTGCGACCCTCCTACCAGCTTGCCGCTGCCTCTTCTAGCTACCGCTGCCTTCTTCTAGTCTGCGTTACCTCTCTCCTTGGCTGCTGAGTCTTTCTCTTAGATGCCGCTGCCCTCTCTTTGGCTGCTTTTGGTACTCCTCTCATACTACTGCTGTCCCTCCTCTTCTACAGTATTTAGGGCCTGTTATGACAACCCCAAATCTGTTGTCTTAGGCTGCAAATTTGCTACCTCAGTCCTATCAGTGCTGGGCAGATTTTGGACTGTTTGGGGTTTCTTATCAGCATTAAGTTTTTGGTCTTTGGGATTTTTGTCTTTGAGTTCTTCTTGGCAAACTGTTCACTTAAGATCACGATGAGATCAAACCTTGAGGGTTTTGATCCACGACCTTTAACAGCTTTTTCTGAGTATATCAAAAGAGGACAGCTACAAAGCATTCAAGGTAATTTTTGTTCTAGAGGTAATGTTCAGTTATTGGTTTGCTTATTATCAGATCTGATTATGTTCAAAATTTTTTATTGCTTATGATCAGATTAGTTCACGTTCAAATCTAGCCTAGAATTATTTACTACATGCTCAGATCTATTGTACTATTTCTGTGTTTAATCTACTTCAGAAATTTTGTTTAGTTTGTTGATCTATATCTATAGTAGTGAATAAATTTAAAAAGAATATTACTGTCTTCATTTTCTCTAAAATTCTAACAAGGGTGACGTTGGGCCCCTAATGTGAAACGTTGGGCTCCTGATGTAGAATGTTTGGCCTCCAAAGGTCCTGGATGATGCCCACACGTGCCAACCAGCTCACAACTGCCCTCAATATGCAAACCCTAGCTCTGGATGACGTTCAGGGTCATAATGATGATGTCATGGGCTCTCAAAGGTCAACGTCCAGGTGGAAGAGCAAGATCCCCCTGGGTCTAGGTCTGCCAGAGTGTCTCCAAGGGCAACATCCTTCTTTCTTCCTGGTGCAAGTCTCCGATGTCTCCTTGCCCCTGGTTGGGGTTACAACATCCATTTGTGGGTTTTCAACCCTATGGAGGTCCGAGCTAATCATTCCCCCATGTGTACCTGTCCACCTGGCAAAATCCTGTAGCAACAACAAGTACGCCCTCCAAGGGATAATAAATCACAAAGATCATAACATGTAACTCACATCTAATAATTAAATTATCCAAACATGTGCATCAAACCCCCCTTTACCCAAACAAATGCTCAAAGACGTTATGCAATTTAACAAGTCAGGTTTGGAGAAGGTCTCAAGGTGTCCTATTGGGCTGATCCTCCTTAAGTTTGGGGTGTTTCCCAGGCGAGAACCAATCTAGGTCATGTAAGTGTATGTGAGGTGGCGTGGGGCAAATTTTTGGGCATGGGGTGCAGTGATAACAGGGAAATGTAGATCTTACTTGTGGGTGCCTTTGTAGTGGGCGAGCTGCACCTTGTCATAGATGCCACATTTTTTCCTAGCCCATTCAATGCCTTTTATTCTTAGCTTCATTGCTTTTGATCTTTTTTTCTTTTATGCTTCAAGGGAAGAGTTGAGGGACACTGTCTTGGCTTGGTGACTAGAGGTGACAGCGTTATCCACAAGCATTTCATGGAGACAAGAAGGCTGGCTCGTGATGAGACCCCCTTTCTCTTGGCTATGCCACTAGGAGCCACTACCTTGGTTTGGTGACCAGATAAATGGTAGTGTCATACCGCTACATGCCCATGGTCATCATAGGCCGGCTTATGATGAGACCTCCCATTCACCAGCTAATACCTTGAGTGTTTGTTTATCTTATGGTTTCCCTTTTCTTACTGAGCAGCTTTTTGCTGCTTTCTCGGGAATCCATGGGCGAAGCATCTCAAAGGCTTCATCTTTGGCTTTTAACTCTTGCCAACTACTTTTACCCTCTGGGCCGTTAGACCCTTCTTCCCACAAGAGAAGGTACAACCCTTCCTAGTGTGGCAAATCCCAATGCCCGAACAAAGGTAGGGGGAGATGAGAGGAATAAAGATTGCAAGTGGCAAGTATGGAGGGAACAAACGATGACCTTTCACAGACCCACCCAGTGGCAACCCATCCTAAAGGGAGATCAACTTACTAGGGCATCATGTCACCCTTCTAGGTATGAACAAGTTAAAGAGCATAATTTCCAAGCAAACGTTATGAAATGAAGGAGAATTCAATGCAACATATTCAAGTGCTTCAATAATCAGAGTGACACATACCATGATACCCGGGCTCATTACCTCATGGAGCAAGACTTACTGCTACTTCAAGACTAGGCTGGTGGGATGGATGCTGCTGCTGCTGCTGATAAATGGACTGTGTTGCCGCCTTATACACACCTAGGAGACATGGAAGAAATCTTCAATGCACTCGGTGTGTCCTTGGGGGCAAGTGAGAGTTAAGGTGCTGTCACCTAATCCTCAACTCCTTTGTCTAGGCCAACTCCTAGCGAAGCCAAGGGGGGTAGTCCCTAACAAATATACTAAGGCTTTGAAATAAGTTAAGTACAAAAAATGAAATCCAGGAGTTTATTCTTCTTTTAAACCATCAACCATAAACTGATAAAACATGAAGTAAACATTCACCACGATATATAATCAAATAAGCATAT
>JASDQU010884964.1:35210-49237 GCA_032191745.1 Picea mariana
GTCGGAATGCAACGAAACCAAAGCCCAGCTGTGCGGAATGGATCCTGATGATGATCGATGCAAGTCGGTCCCAAATAAACCCCTCAATATCTCTCGAACTCTCTGTCACCCCTATCTGGCTACTCGGGTAGGCATAACACTCTAAAATGTTGTAATGTTATAATGTCCCAAAATGGGGACATTACACAAAATTCGTCGCATATCAAAGATCAGTTGCAAGTGGTTGTTTGAAAAGCGATGAGGATTGGGCATAGGATGCTCAATTTTCTCATCCGCATCCGCGAGAAGAGTTGTATCCATATCAAAATCCGTCGGTGGAGTTTCTTCCATGTCCAACCCAGGGCTAGAGTTCTTGGCGATCCATTCTGCCAACCAGCTGGGGGGGATTTCTTCCTCCACCAAGCAACTTCCTTGCTCCAGAGGCCGGGCTTGGGGCCTGGTGATGATGCTAGGCTCGAGTGGGGCTTCCGAGGGTTGCAGTTCTAGAGGAGGAATTTCTTCCTCCATCGGGCAACTTCCGGTATCATGCATTTTTTCAGAAAGGGGTGGAGGCAAGTTCTGGGCATGAGGGGAGGGAGGGGTAGTCTCAGTTTAATTCTGGCCCCTTCCGGGGGAGCTGGTCGGAGGGGAAGGTTGCGAGGGGTCGGGGCGGCTGCATCGCGCGATGAAGCTATAATACAATGGCCCTATTTTGGGTTTTCCACGCTCTCTGGGTATGGTTGAAGGATTGCAGCGAATTTGGGGCAATGGAGGCGAAAACTAGGCTAGAGGAGTTGCACTGGTAAAAAGGAGGTTGAGAGAGGTGACCAATAGAGGTAAGGAGGCGATGGGAGAATGTCCACAACATGAATACACGGGAGACAAAGAACCAGAGAGCCAACTGAATATAGTAAATGACAAAGTGCCCACGGGCTCTTACCTTCATAGAGGTCGGTTGAATGCTAGTGGGGGGCACCATGAAAGCTGAAGTGACATTAGCCCAAGGACGAGTACCCGCTTTAGTACTCCAGAGCTGATTCTCATGAAGAGCCATTAACTTCCCAGAGGTAGAGCAACGCACTACCATTACTGCAGTGTTAAAGCCCGTCATTCAAATGGTATGGGGGTATGGACGACGACTGGGGGTAATAACTCCCCTGGCTTCATGCGCGCCAACAGTCTTTCTCTGGCCATATGTCATCCCATTCGGGGATGGGATAGGCTATATTAAGTTAGTCATGCAACTTTAATTAAATGATGGAGTATGTTCATTAAAAGGATGGGTACACATGTATACAAAGGGGGGACATGAATTAGTAAAAGGGGCATATTAATTAATTAATTAATTAAAGAGTGGGGGACAACATTTTAATTAAATGATTAAATAATTAAAGGGGACAAAAAAGTGGGGGACAACATTTTAATTAAATGATTAAATAATTAAAGGGGACAAAAAATAAATAATTAAAGGGGAAAAAAAAGTGGGGTACAACTTTTTAATTAAATGATTAAATAATTAAAGGGGACAACCATGGGTTATAAAAAGTAGGAGGTACGAATGTTTAAAAGGGGAGGATAAGGGGTAGTACAAACTCTTTTTTATTTTAATAAAGTAACACTTTAATTAATAATAAAATAAAGTGAAACCTTAATTTAATAAAGGTAGGATAAAGGGGTTAAATGAATGGGTTAGGATAAATGTGACTGAGGGTAGAGTGGAAAGGGGAAGTGGGTTTAGGACTAGGATAATATAGGGTTAGAGGGTTAAGAGGTATGGGTAAAATGGTTTAGGGACTTTTAATATACGAAAAGTGGTTTAATGTATGGAAAGTGGTTTTATGGTGGGTGAAGAAGAATTAGCGGGAAAAGTTAGCCTAAGTGGATAAACATTCTCCACGGAAAATGCCACCTCACCCTATGCGCCCTTTGTCGAATGATGCCATGTAGATGCTACACCTTGTTGAAACTTTGCCACCTATCATAATCTAATCTCGCCACTTGTCATTGTTGGGGATGACGATGACTGCTAAAAATAGAAATTTTCGAAAATAGCAATCCGGTCCCAAAAATTTGAAACTTTTCGAAACTGATCCAAACTCTCCACAAATGTTGGGGATGGGTAGGAGACCACCACCATATGCCCACTGCTAAAAATATATATTGCTAAAAATATATACCGCTAAAAATAGAAAGTTGTCTAGATATCCATGACTTTATACTCATTGGATTCAATTTTCCGCAAGGAATCCTAATCCACAATCAAAATCGACATGCGAGCCCTAGTGCTCAAACTGCTAAAAATAGAAACCTGTGATCAATCATCTTGGAAAAGTCCAAAGACTCAGAATGTCTCAAGGATCCACAATATGTGCGCGGAATTTGAATCTGGGGCCTGGAGCCCAAACTGCTAAAAATAGAAAATTCTTGCATGTCGCTCGAAAAAGTGCTATCGGGTCTAGAATCATGCAAGGACCATCCCTGTACGCTTAGAATTGCTCCAAACTATGAAGAGACCCACTCAAACTGTGGCTCCTAAAAAGTAGCAACACATGCTGTATGTAGACATCTCTCTCAAAATGCATGGGAAACCAAGCCAACTCTAACTCTGAACGAAACGACCATGTACCGATCATATACCTGCTTCTGATGAGAACCAACCTTTGCTAACCACAAGTTCTAAACTCTGGGTGAAAATAAGAATGACAGCCAAAGGAATGCATGCTAGCTCTTAACCCTCAAGATTTTCAAGGGTGAAGATCTAGGGGTTAACAATTAGTTACATTTCACTTAAGAAAATTAACATGACTAGGAGATTAATACCATCCGAGCTACAAACTTAACACTCCCTCTTAGTGAGGATGATATTCTTTACAACCCCCAACTTGTCTCTGAAGAAGACACATTTTCCTTTCACCAAAGGCTTCGTGAGTATGTATGCAATCTGCTCATTGGTATGCACATGCAACAACTTCACTGTACCCCTCTACACATAGTCTCTGATGAAGTGATAATGAATCTCAATATGTTTGGATTGTCGTGAAACACAGGATTCTCAGAGAGTTTAATGCAACTCTGATTGTCACAGTGGATCACTGTTGCATCCAACTCCTGTCCAAATAGCCCCATGAGTAACTTCCGAAGCCAAATGGCCTCGCATGATGCCAAGCTGGATGCCATATACTCGGCCTCTGCAGAACTCAACACCACTGACTTCTGCTTCCCGTTGAACCAAGAAATAACCCCTGAACCCAAGCTGAAAACACAATCTGACGTGCTCTTCCGATCTACAATGCTGCCCGGCCAATTTCCATCCGAATAACCCACTAGCTGCACTCCATCCCTCTGGATATAGCTCAATCTGCACTCGACTGTCCCGTGCAGATAACTCAACACATGTTTCGCAGCCACCCAGTTCACATGCTTTGGCTCTACCATAAACTGATTGAGTGTATTTACTGCAAAACTCAAGTCTGGCCTAGTGTTGACCAGATACATCAGAGAATCTATGAGCTCTTTGTAAAGTGTGGGATCCACTCTCTCTGACTAGGATGCATCGATCTTCTTCCAGTTCGTAATCATAGGTGTTTCCATAGGCTTGCAATCCTGCATACCAAAGCGCTTTAGGATCTCCAGAGCATATTTCCCTTGCCCAAGGAAAATCTGTCCATCCTTCTGCCACAACGCCAAACCTAGAAAATAATGCATAATCCCAAGTCCATCTCAAACTCATTAGCAAGATCCCGCTTGCAATTTCCTATGAGCTTCCTTGATCCTGTCATAAACAAGTCATCTACATATAACACAAGAATGAGTGGCTCTCCCCCAACCAAAATATAATAAAGGTTAGAGTCAGCCTCACTCTTGGTGAAGCCCATCCCAAGCAAATAACTATCGATTCTGTTGTACCAGGCACGTGGTGCTTGCTTGAGCCCATATGGTGCTCTCTTCAACCTGCAAACATAAGATGCCTTGCTCTGCACCTCAAATCCCTCTGGCTGCTCAATGTAGATCTCTACCTCTACCACTCCATTAAAAAATGTTGTCCTGACATCCATCTGGTGGATCTCCCAACCCAACTCAGCTGCTATGGATTGGATATTTTTGAGGAACTAAAGGCTGCCCAACAAGTCTGTCTTTTGACCTCTTGTTGGGCTCTAAGTTCAAGGTTTCAAAGCTGTCCTTGCTTCTGTTTTAGGACAGCAAACAGGTCTGAAAATTCTCCCCTCAAATCTGCCTTCAAATTGATGATTGGATGCTCTTTTAAGGTGCCCTTGCAAGTGTTTTTCGTAACCAAGGTTAGCACATGCATAAACTTCAAAACATACAATGCCCTCTAGGATCTTAACAACTCCTAATGCTGATCAATAACTAAGCATACATGAAAATTGAGCACATTATGTTTTTGGTCAACATGAACCCGGAAAAAACTCCATGGGGAAAACCAGTTTAGAGAGATGTATATGTATGGATTTCTTCAAGCAATAAAAACAACAAGGAATATAATACAAAGGAACCTGTACAATTTGCTATCTCCTCTTAAGCATAGCAATAAGGCTCCTTGAAGAATGCGCCCTTCCCTCCTTGTCTTTGCTTGAAGATGAATGCACCTTTGACCCTTCCCTTGGCTGTTTGAAGAACCCTTTCACACCCTTTGCTCTTGGTGTGCGCCCTTAACAATGCATCAATCAGATTCAAGTTCGCCTCTCTCCAACATGTGCCTGCAAGCATGCGCCCCTATACAAAGGATGCGCCCTCCAATTAGCAAACACACACACACACTCCATGAAAGAAGATCCAAACCGAACTGCGACCTCCATGATCAAGTGCGCCCGAGCTTCCTCCTTCAAACCTTATCTTCTCACTTCTCTTCTCTACATTCAACTCTCTCAAGTGATGAAGTGAACAATTGAATCCCTCATTTGCCCTATGCGCCCTCTTTAGCCATCCTTAGGCCAAACCTAGAGATCAATGGCTCAGATCAGTCTTAGCCAACTCTAATCAATGGGTGAGATCTCATCTCAAGTATCTCACTTAGAAACCCACTTTTGTTTAAGTTTCCTAAGTTTTCTTTATGTTTCTTAATTCACCCACAAAGTGAATTAATTGTCACTTTATGACTTAAGTGACATATTTCACTTTTGACTTAAATCTCCAAAGTCAAAGTGAAATTAGACATAAAGTAAAAGGCACAAGGGTCAAACATTTCCCTCTTGTGTTTAGAGACTCACAAACACAAGGGGACCACTTCCCAAGGTACACAAAACTCAACATATCACTGCCTTGATAGAAGAATATCTCGCCATAGGTGAAAATGTCTCACTGAAGTCAATCCCTTCCTTCTGTGAGAATCCCTTAGCCAGAAAATGGGCTTTGAACTTGTCCACACTGCCATCTGCAGCGTGCTTGATCCTGTATATCCACCTAGATCCAATCACAGAATTTCCCTCAGGCCAGGGTACAACCTCCCATACGTCGTTTTTCATGATACAAGAATACTCTTCCATCATGGCATCTCTCCACACATGTTGCTTAGATGCCTCCTGAAAGTTGGAGGGCTCAACCTTTATCAACTCACTCATAAGAGCCATATAGATGGAAAATATCTGAGGCAATCTGCTCTGCCTGACTGATGTCCTTGGAGCATCCACTTGCTCCTGAGCCCCTCTCAATGTATGCTCATTCCACTTCGGCCTCCTCCTACTAGAAGACTCGGCCGGTGTGAACGGAGCATCATGCTCTTCATCATGCTCGTCATGTTGCTCTACCTGCTCAGTCTGCTTCTGTTGCTGTCCACCTTGCATTGAAGTCTGGGGTCTTCGTTGTGTAGCCTCCTCCTTAGGTATGATCTGAACTTGACCCACTACTGACATCTGTTCGCAGGACTTCCTGAGAGCCTTGTCCTCCTCAAATCTCACATCCCGTCTCACCACTGTTTTCCTAAGTGCTTGAATGTAAACCCTATAGGCCTTTGAGGTCTCACTGTAATCGATCAAGATGCCTTTTTCTGTTGTAGGTTCCAGTTTGGTTCTCTTCTCTGTCGGAACATGACAATATATGAAGCACCCAAGATGCGCAAGTGACCGGTCTCTGGCGTCTTCCCTGTGAACGCTTCCTTAGGCGTCATCCTCCCCAACACTTTGTGCAGACTCCTGTTCTGTAGATAGACTGCAGTGTTGCATGCCTCAGCCCATAGAAACATGGACAACTCCTGATCATGCAACATAGCTTTAGATGCTCCAACAATTGACCCATCTTCCTTTTTGACACACTGTTCTGTTGTGGATTATACGGCACGGTTAACTCTTTCTTGATCCCTGATGCTGTACAAAACTCCTTGAAGGCATTCGAGGTGTACTCGCCTCCATTGTCTGACTTGAGTACTTTAATTTTTCTTCCTGTCTGGTTCTCCACAAGAGCTTTGATGTCTTTGAACCGACTGAAGTCTTCATCCTTTGTTTTCATAAAGTATATCCAGGTTTTCCTGGAATAGTCATCTATAAAAGTGACATAGTAGTAAGTACTCATACCCACTTATTGAAACTGATGACATGGGTCCACAAACATCCGAATGAATCACGTCCAAAATCCCTTTGGCCCTGCTGTCGCTGCTAGAAAAAATAGTCTTGACATACTTGCCCAAAGCACACCCCTTGCACACTCTGTGCAAATCAGAACTGAAGTCTGGAATCCCAATCATGGACTCCCCGAGCACTTTAAGTGCTCCATGATGTAAATGTGCCATCTGTATGTGCCAAAGCTCCCCCAAATCTCGGCCACTATTACTGTTGCTCACCAACGCACATGCTGGCTCAAACTGCAACTTGTACAGTTTCTTCCTTCTCACACCCAATACTCTGCTGATGCTTGCGCTAGAGCCTTTTGGATGTATGTACACCTTCCCATCTCCAAAAGTGACCACATATCCCTTTTCTTCTGTAATATCCCTAATTCCGCAGATTGGAATATATGCCTCAACTGCCGATTATTTGTTGCCGACACTGATACACTTTGGGTTTCTGGATGCGTTTAGTAATTCAATTATAACATGCGTGGTGATTTTGCATGTGGTTTCAGATGGAACAATTGTTTAACAATATATAATCAAGCATGCAATAGATAAAGAACACAGAACAACTACAATCTATGTATTATGAAATAAGACTGAATACAATACCGCATGCGGGGAAATAGAATGAATCTCTTGGCTAGATCAGAGATAAATGGATCTTAGCCAAAATACAATAATGAAACTAAATCAATGATACTCGGAACCAGATGAATGATGCTGGATCAATGGATGAGCGATATGAATTGCTGCATGCTACGACAACTCACACGACAACTGCTACAAGACTGGATTGTTCGCCCTGGTGGCTAAATTGCTCGGATTTGCCTGAAATCTGTCCCAAATAGTGCACCCTGACCTCCAACACCCTCTCAGTGTCTGTCAGACTGAAGATTGGCCCTCTGCTGATTTGTACAAACCCAAGATGGGATTCCCTGGGGGGTTGCGCCCCTCCTCTGGCCAATTGTTGCGCCCTAGTGATTCCATAGGCAAAATCTGGCTGTATGTGTCTCAAAATGAGCGCGTTGGTATCCTCTGTAATGGGTCAAGACTTGGAAGGGTTTCCCCGGATCTGGTCCGATGATCTCTTTGGAACCTTGAATGTATCCTCTCCAAGTACTGCGCCCTCACTGGCTAACTGATGCGCCCAAGAGGACCCTCCGTCGGAAACTGACGAGTAATAACTCAAAAGATGCGCCCTGCCTTCCTCTCAACTAGGTCGGAAGGAAATCTGTGGGTTCTCCCGAGTCGGGACAAGCTAATCCTCTGAGTCTCCTAGCTCTCATGCCCTCTCCCTGAAGAAGTGCGCCCTAGCTGTATAAACCTGCAAATCTGTCGCTGCAATCTGATGAAAGACCTGAATGATCTTTCCGGTGACTAGGGTGTGTCTCTCAACACCGAAATCAACCCACTGGTGTCTTCTTCCTGGAATCCACAATCTCACTGATTCGCCTGAACCTGTGTTTTCTTCTCAGAGCTCAAATGTCAATCATAAATTGCATAATGAGGAATTAGGTCGCTTTTCTCTTCATATACTCCTCTAAAACCCTAATTCGCTGTTGACCTCTATTTTTAGCTCCATTACTTATGCGCTCCTCTATTTTTGGCTTAAATCACTAAAAGGGTGCTTTTACCCACTTTTCACTTAATTTCACTTTCGAATTATAAGGTGCTCTAGTGAAATGACATTAAATGACCCTGTTTTCCCCTGTTCTTCCTTGACTATAGTCTAATGGGGATGTTTAGACTACTCAACCCTCCTCTCTGGAGCTCCTACTCGGAAAGGGACATTATAATCCTCCCTTCTCGAGATTGCTTGTCCTCAAGCAATACCAATCCAGGGTGCTGCAAAATATGCTCGCTCTCCCAAGTCACATCCTCTACTAGAAGCCCTCTCCATCTGACCAAATACTCCCTGATGACACTGCTCCTCAAGCTCCACTCTCTGAACTCTAATACCTCCTCAAGAACCCACTCAAACTGCCCCTCCTCATCCAAAGGTGGAAGCTCCTCTGGAGCGCTGATGAACCGACTGTCTCTGTCGCTGAGTCTACTCTGTGGCAACCTGTGAAGTCTGAAGGTCTCTCTGAAGAACAACTCTGTCACCTGCACTGCGTTGTAGTCTGTGGGAATCGCGAGAAAACGTGCAAGTTTGGTCAACCTGTCGACCCCTACAAATATGTCGTCCTTACCCTGAGCCTTCGGAAGGCTTGTAATGAAGTCCATGGATGAGCTTTCCCATTTCTTCTCCGGAATGGGAAGTGGCTGAAGTAACCCTGCTAGAAGTGTCTGCTCAGACTTGTTCGGCTGACAAGTCACACACTCACTGATATGTCTCATCACATCTTGCTTGAGACCTTCCCAAGAGAATCTCTCTTTGACCTTCTTGTAGGTTTTGAAGAACCCTTGNTGCTAATGGAGAGTCGTGTACTGCTGCTAAAATCTGCTTCTTGAGACCTGATCCTGGCACTAGGTAGACTCGGTCTTTGTAGAAGATGACGTCGTCTATGACTCTGTACCTGTCGTCCTGTACCTGTCCATCGAATATCTCATGAGCGAACTTGTTCTTGGAATACTCCACTAACAAGTGGGATTTCCAATTTGCTGAAATCTCCATCAAGGAACAAGCTACTGGTCTCCTAGATAATGCATCTGCTGCTTCCCCATGCTTGAAGATCCTCTCCATCCTCTTGGCCGAAACTATCCTGGGTGCTCCTGTCGACATGCCCCTCAATATGTAATATTCTGAACTAGAATATTATGTGTTTTCTTGTTGAATTTGTTTTCGAAGACAATATCGTGTAAGTTTGCAGCCGTGTTTTCTTTACTCATGCAATAATCATTAGAAATAATATAAATAATAAGAGTGCCAGATCTCTTTATTTATTCCAATAATATCAGCTATGGTAAAATTCATACAACGTTGTAGCAAAATATGAAAGATGTATCGAAGAACCTGGTTCATTTCATAGGCGGCCTGGTATAGTTGATATATTAGTTATGAAATTAGGAACATAGGCAGCGAACTCCACAAATGATGGCTATGGCTGATAATGATAGGCTTGATCCCCAAAAATTGTATAAGCAGCGATCTCTCCACAGAAAGCAAGTATGATAGATAGAAGCTCCCGTAATTTAGGCTCTTAATCAACAACAATCAACCCTGAAGATAACAATATAGCAGCAGCTTCCWCAGAGGTGAATGAGTGCTGTAGATGAAGGAACTTTGGCGCTACAAGGTATATTTATATATCAGCAACAAGAATTGGGAATCCGCTGTAGGAGAMAACACCACATTTCCTTATATATGCATCAGATCGACCTTCARCAAATAARAGAAGCCCACCATAGAAYATTTCTGCCCAGGATRGCTGTGCGACCTCTTGACAGTAGAGGGACGGCCCACACATATAAAATCCGACCTGTTTAGTGAGATTCGACCTCCAGCAGAGATGGAAGGTTCTCAACTCAACCCTAGCTGGACAATACAACTCTTCCACAAGAGGATATGCGCCCAGCTCACAATAGAACGTCCCAGCATGAAGACCCACGGATTTTCCTTCAACAAAACGCACCCAGCATTTGAGAAATCTTGCCTTTATTCATCAACACGATCCATGTTCTATTAAACTCGGCCCAAGGAAGGTATACGACCCTGATTCTAAGAGAAACTCGACTTTTAGGGGATAAACTCGACCCCCAACTAGAAATTTGTCCTTCCACCCTTAGCCTCAGCGTCCACGAGAAAATCAACCTCTATCAAATGTCATTCTCCAATATGCTGCCACGAGAATTTGCAAAGAAGCACAAACAGTAGATCTGAATGATCTACTCTGAGAATTGATTAGGATAGATAGATTTCGCTATCGAAAGCAATGTTCGTCGAGGGTTTTCCTCCTCAACGCTAGAAAAAGCCAAGAGCTTTCGAAATCCAATTTTGATTTGATAAATGAGTGAATGAGGAGAATTCCTCTTTTCCCTTCTTTTGTATTTTCCCCGTGAGAAATATTCTCTTTTCTCATTAATTAGTTAATAAGTCACTTTTATGTCCTTTTACTTCATTTAATAAAGTGACTATTCTTTTCCTTGCTTTTTTTATTAAATGACTTATTCATAATTAATTAATATGACTTTTGAACCCCCAGTGACATAAGTCATGATGTAATTCCCTTACACATCTCCCAACCCCGCCTATGGGAATTAGATAAGCTAGTGGGTTGCTTTTTTGCTTTTTGGTGCTAAGCGGACGGGGACATTACAGTGCTCCCCGCTCGAAATTGCTTGTCCTCAAGCAATCGAATATCTGGCTGCTGTAGTACCTATTCCCCTTCCCATGTGGCATCCTCTATAGGTACTTCCCTCCATTTGACCAAATATTCTTTGATGACCCTATTTCTCAACTTCCTCTCGTGCACCTGTAATATTTTTTTAGTAACCAACACAAGTTGCCCCTCTTCATCCAGTGGAGGCAACTCAGTAGAAATCACCACCTGTGAGCCCATCGCCTTTTTAAGGCAGGAAACATGGAATACATTGTGAATCTTACTCTCTTTAAGCAACTCAAGCTCATAAGCCACCTCACCTACCTTTCTGATGATCTTGTAAGGCCCATAGAAGCGATGTTTTAATTTTTCTGCTCCTTTCTTTTTGAGGGAAGACTGTCTATATGGCTGTAACCTCAAATATACCAAATCACCTACCTCAAAGCTCCTCTGAACTCTTTTCCTGTCTGCGTAAATTTTTTGCTGATTTTGTGCTGTTTGCAAATTCTCTTTGAGTGCCTTCAGAATGTGTTGACTTTCTTGAAGCCAATCTTTTTCTTTAGGTGCTCTACTGTCTCCAAACACTAGGTCCACAAATGTAGGGGCATCATAGCTTTTTAGAGCCCTGAAAGGGGTCATACCAATGGACATATGGAATGTAGTGTTGTAGCAAAACTCCCCCAAGTGCAACCATTTCATCCATGTTCTTTGCTGCCCAGCTACATAATCCCTCAAGTATCCTTCCAGCCATTTGTTGACTATTTCGGTTTGACCATCCGTTTGAGGATGATAACTGGTGTTAGGAGTCAACTCAGTACCCACCATCCTAAATAGCTCCTACCAAAAAGACCCCATGAACCGACTGTCCCTATCACTTACGATAGTCCTCGGTAGTCCATGCAAACGAAATACCTCCTTGAAGAATACTTCAGCCACCTGTGGTCCTGAATAGTTTGATGGTATAGCGAAGAAATGGGCAAATTTAGTCAACCTATCAACCACCACATAGATACAATCTCTACCTTGGACTTTAGGCAGCCCAATGATAAAATCCATAGATATACTTTCCCATTTTCCCTCAGGAATGGGCAAAGGTTGCAAGAGTCCAGCTGGATGAGTGTGTTCAACTTTGTTTTGTTGGCAAGTGGAGGATTCCTTTACATACTTTAGTACATCCTCCTTAAGGGCCTTCCATGAGAACCTTTCTCGGATCTGTAATGTCCCCACTTTGGGACATCATCACATTACAGAGGGTTATGATCACCAAAGTAGCCAGATGGAGGTTATAGCAAGTACATGGATTATTGAGAGGTATTTTGGGGTCCGGCTTGCATCGCTCATCCTATTTCATCATTATGATCCATTCCGCACAGATTGGCTTTGGTTCCGTTGCATTTTGACGATTTCCATGATTTTGAGTATTTTGAGCTATAAGTCAATTAAATTCCCTGAAGAAGTCATTTTGGGCACAATACTTAGAGGAACCTCTCAGTGTAATAGCTCATTGGAGTCGGGAGGAGCAACACTACAGGATAGGATGGTCAGAAGTGACTTTCAATGGCTAGGGAAGCCACAAGGAGAGATAAGGCGTTTTTTAGAGGTAAAAAGGTTAATTAATTAATTNGGGCACACCATTGGGGGTTTCCAGCAAGGGGGGCGCTTATGTATGTTTATCATTTTGATATCTGGCTTCTAGCTAGAGGGCCCATCTCTTGGGGGTTTTGAGGGTTTTGACTTAACAAACCCTAGAGGACGATTCAATGGTGAAAGATTCCACCTAGCTTGTCCCAAGCTTGGTCTCGGGGATGCAATACTCCTCCACACCATTCTAGTTCGGATCTACATCAGTGCAGGAGGGTTCTACACCAGCCACAAGCACAGGAAGAGAAGGAGGGCACACCATTGGGGGTTTCCAGCAAGGGGGGCGCACCACCCTTTGAGGGGAGTTCGTTCCAAGGGATTGGAAGGGCTTCGACAGATTCTAGCACCTGGGTTTTCATTGCAGGGGCTTGGCCATTAGATCTAGTGCATTCCAGAGGAGTTTCATGTGCCATTTGATTTATTGGATGCATTGGACGAATTGGAGAGAAGGAAGGCAATTTTGAGATTCAGATCTATTCCATTTGGGGGGGTTATACCTCCTATCTGACCCTGAGACTTGCAGTGTCCCGATCTATCTTTTTAGCAAGTTTCAGGGCATTTGGAGGCCTCCTTCATCAGGGACGAATTATTGGGCACATTTAGGGTTTCAGGAGGGCGCAACTTCATTGGATGATTCAACATTTGGAGGAGTTATCCATATAATTTCGGCCTGAGACTTCAGGAGGGGGATCCTATTACCCTGATCTATCATTTGGCCGAGTTTGGACTCATTTGGAGGCTTTCTTCAGTTGGGCCGAATTATTGAGGGTTTCAGTCTTCCAGCAGGGCGTGGCCTTTCCAGTTGAGAGTTTGATATTTCTTATGGCCCAGATCTCTTCCAGTATTTGGTCTTCATTGAGTATTCAGCCTTGGAGGCTTGTAGTCTTCTATTTGGAGCATTTTGTAGCAGCTTCTATCTTCTTTATTGGAGCCATCTGTTGAGCATTCTAGATCGGACTTTCCATTGTAGCAGGTTCTTCTATTTATGAATAAAATCAGATCTGAAGTGTTTTGGCTTGTCTATCATATTATTGATCTTGCATATTGTTGAGGTATGTTCCATTACAGTATCTTCCTGTTTATTGTTGCAAACACACATATAAACCATCAGTAAAACCCTAAGCGTAACCTAAAGGATCACTATAAGAAAAGTGTTTGACGAAATGCCACAACTACCAAAAGTTTAAAAAGACACCCAAAACGTGATGTTCCTGGCATATTGGCTTGGGAACATTACAGTGGTATCAGAGCCTAGACTCCTGCCAGCCTGAGGGGTCTTACACAAGGAGAAATGGATGAGATATCCTTTGAGATAACATACTTGGAGATAAAATATTCCGACCTTAGCAAGGAAACTAGGGCCCAAATAACCTTCCCACAGTATGTAGCCTTAAGGAATCCCAGTTGGAGCTGTTATCCCCGATATCCAGGGATAACTAGGAGATCATGTCTCGAGGCCCACATGGTCCTAGACATGGAGTACCGAGAGCAGGAATGACCTGAGCATGGTCCTGGAGGACCCTTCTTTTCTTCTCAGCCAGATTTGTCCTGCCAGCAGTACCAGCCTCCATCACTACCGG
>JASDQU010884966.1:7885-18445 GCA_032191745.1 Picea mariana
TTCATTTGCTTGTAGACGCAATCATTTTCCTTTGTTCTTTAAACTGGGTACATATGTCCATTAAGGCCACCACAATCATTGGCTTACTGTCTTTGCCATCTGATTTTGTTGCCATTTGTCCCCAGGATAAAGAATTGTAGTTGAAGATATGGGGGAGGAAATTGATTAGGTAGCTCAGTGTTGGCTCATTATGGGATGGATAACGATTACAGGGAAAATTAAATGTTCATGAATAGGATGATGTGGGAACAAGTGTCAAATAAGTAGGTGGGATGGATGCAAGAATGCGGGTGGTAGGGATAGATGAGGTAAGTGACATGTAGAGTGTGACAGGTTGGAAGGTGAAAGGTAGAGTGGGTGGAGGAAGTGGATGTTTTGTATTCTCTTTCATTTTATCCTAGCTACACTCACTTTTATTTGTTCATTGAATTGGGTGCACATGTCCATCAATGCTACCACAAATCTTGAAGGCTCAATCCTTTCATTCACTTCAAAGGAGAACATCTTTTTTTGTACTAGTGGTAGCTTTTCCTGGATCTTGTTTACTTCTTGGACTGTGATCTGATACTGTGCACTTGGATTTACCAAAAATTCATTGATTTTGAGTAAATCGATCTGGTTCATCTGTTGGATGGCCGACTAAATATTTTCCTTGTTCTTCCTAGAGCTTTGTTGGTTCATTTCTATTTCAATCTTCCCCAATGCCTCTGAGATATTGTTTCCTTCAAATTCAATCATATTTTTATTTATTGAAGATAATGCCTCCATGCATACCTCTTTTGCATCTCTGGCAAGTTTCTTGCCTTCTTCCAGATTTGTTTCCCAAGATTTCAAGTCCATTTCTCCTTTTACTTGTTCAAAATGTGAGAGAGGGGTAAGATCAGGGATATTAGTTTCCTGCTTCCATATGATAACCTCCTGAAACTTGGACATGGTTGCACAGGCCTCTTTTTCCTTGACATGAATACTTTTTAGAGAAAGGCTTACTGCGTGATATCATTTCTGAATAGCATCTACTTTTTGGTAGAGCTCTTGTTAGGAAACTTCCATCTTCTCATAGATTTTTGATGCTTCTGTTTTGAAGGAAATAATATATATTCTTGTGTTCTCTGTTAGTGTCAATTTGGCCTGCAGTTGCTCAATCAAATTGTCACGTTGACTGATCAAACCTTTGATGGTCTGTGAACTTTGGTAGAACAACTCAAGGTTATCTTGTAACTACTCCATTTGATGTTGATAACTAGCCCTGATTTGTTCAATGTCCTAGTTCATCCGGCTTCTAACAATATGTTCGTTACTATGTATCTCATTCTGCAATTTCTCTACCAAGAGACATTTATGTTGCGTTTGTTCAGTTAAATTGTCCAATGACCATTGATTGGCAGTGGTAAAATCCCCTAGTGAATCTGCAACTTCTTTTGCAAACTTAGGATCATCTTCGTCTTTCCCATCAATCACCAATCTTTTCCTTTTGGTGACTACTCCATCCTTTTGGTGAGTCTCTCTTTTTAATATAGCCTTTTGTTTCTTGTTGAAAAAGAAACTTGAGGGAGGCATCTCTTCAGGTAAGATAGGAGTAAGGTCACTTGCATAAATGAGTTCGGAACTAGGATTTCCAAAGCTGGTATGTAAAGGGGTTAATCATGTGATAGGAGACTTGATTGTTATGGAATGTTCTTGTCCTGTTGTGTTTGGTGTTCCAGCAGAAGTAGTTGGCATTGAATGAGGAACAACTTGTTCTGGGTTCATGAAAGCTTCGAATCGAGCTAATACTTGTGGGTCACTTAATCCTGATAGTGATGTTTTTGTTTCTTGAAACAACTTTTCTGGACTTTTTGGGACTGCTTAAACTATGTGCTTAGTGGAGAAACTTGGATTAGATCCTATGGGTTTATCTTCGAGTGAAGAAGGCAGGGGTTTTGACTCTCCTTTCAATATATTGGGAAAATTGTTTTGTCTATGCTTTTGAAAGCTGAGGAAACCATCTTGTTGGTGAAAGCAGAGTCTGGAATATGCTTTGAACTTCCTCATAAGATCTAACTCCCATGAACATCTCGTCATAAGGAGAATTCTCATGGATATATCGCTTCATGTTAAATTGAGCCAAATTATTATCCACTATCTTATGTGGATCATGCTTCTCAAATTCAATGTCAACTAACTTGACATCTTCCAGAGATGTGGCCTCATCTTTAGAATGACCAAAATCTAATAATGTGAACATACCAACTTGAATGGGAAAAGTTAGCCAAACCTTTTTCTAAGATTCTTTCAATTCTGTGTTGATACCTCATGCTACTGTTTGGTATGCCACTTATCTACATACCATCCTGTCAGGTAAAAATTGTGTGAGGGCATGAGGAGGAACAGAAAAACCAAATACTTTGATGTAGGAGAAATTCTCCTCAATGAACCAATCCGCAATTTTTCCTAAGTTCCCCATAATATTTTCTGAAATTCTGGACGGAGGGTGTCCACAGATAGCTATGTGAACAGGTACCACTATGTAGTGACAGATTTTGTAAAAGAAATATTTGGCATTTTCCTCCCATAATTTGGAGTGATAGAAATGTATTGGCTTGGAACTGGTCGAGGTCCAACTCCAGTTCATCAAGGGGAATGGGGTCATGAAACAAATGAAATCCATAATACATGTTGACATGTAAAAGGGAGAAGGTTTCCCTTTTGATTTTTTTGATTGATACTCAGCAATTTCCTTGGCCAAATTATCAGATATCATTTTAGCCCAATTGAAGATATAACCCTCAGCTAATTCATTCATTATGGATACCCACTCAACTGATAAATGTGTAGGGTTATTCTTCCCAAATAGACGACAATGCATCATGGATATATATAACATATGAGCATCTAAGGACGATGTGGCATACATATCATGAGCGTTGGTTTTGAATTTTTTTGGATGTCCCCTCTAGGTCTCGATTATATCATGACCATTTCTACCGTATTGAGTGCGTTATCTTCTCTAAAAATCTAGAAGAAATGTTGCAATGTAAGTATATTTAGGGGTAGGGTAAAGCTTGTACATTACTTGTAGATTCTCCAGTCGGAAAGAGTCGAAGACAGTCTGTCGGTGGTTGATGACGCTTCTGGTTTGGATGTCGACATGTTCCAAAGCCCAACTTATCATATCATTGTAGGGTATAATTCTGGGTCATGCAGTGATCTTATGCAGTTCTGATTGTGCTACAAATTTAAGCTTGGTTGAGAAGGACTTTTTCATCTTCCTCGGCAGATTCATCTGGAAAATTAATTATCTCATGCTCTAAAATATCAGAAACATGCTTCCAAGACTTAATGGCTTCCGTAACTCGTGGATTTATGTCTGATAGGACATCTGCAATTGGATTGGAATCATCACCTGATGCATCAAGATTCTTTGCATCTTTTCATGGTGCCATAATCCTCAAGGAAATAGAATTATCCTACCTATAACAAGAGAAGTCTGTAAGCTCTACACTGAATAAAAAACTGCTAATTGCAAATGGTAAAACGATTTTGAAGTTCGGAGTACTTTTTTCAAAAAGTCTATCGATCTTTGTATAGATCTACTAACGAAGAATTTATTAAAAACTTAATGGAATTTATTACCTGGTGATTCGCAATCTTTATTAACTTTAATCAATCATAAATGTCATTAATACTTCTCCGATTCAGCTTCCAAAAATTTTGGATGTGGCAGGATGGAAATCTCTCAAAGTCTGAACTGTGGAGTTCTTAATTAATAATTAATCATGATTAAGTTATTAAATGTTTTATTAATCCTTTAAAACACTTTTTACTTTTATAATTACTTTACTTCAACGCTTTGATACTTCGGAGTTTTGTGAACTCGATCTTTGTTAAAACTCCCGAAGGGTGATCTTCCGGAGTGACATGGCAGAGACGACATCATTCTTGATGACGTGTTAAGAAAAGAGAGGTGCCACGTGTCAACTGAAAACATGTGAATAATCTAACGTAACTGTCAAAAATAAGTGCCACGTGTCAACCCGAAAAAAGATTTAAAAGACACGTGTCTCATGACCTGTTCGTAAGTCTTTCAAGAATTATCACAAGTGACTATATTTGAGACTTCGGAGCTGTTGGGTTTTTGTTGTTTAGATTTGTTGGAATACTCGAAGCGTGAAGCTGTGAAGCGACCGTTAAAGACTTTCTTTTAAAACTCAGGCGGCTTCTAAACTTCAGAGATCATTAGGATCGGTCGATCAAATTAAGGTAACTCATTGACGATAGATATTGTAAGCGCCTTATTGATAAATAACAACCATTGGATTTATTTTAAATTTAAAAGGAAATTTTTTAGGTTTTTTACTTTTTGGGTAAAAATATTTATTTCTAAGAGGAAAAATATGAAGTTCAAAAGCTCAAAACTATACATGTTCTAACATAGGCTCCATCTGGGGATTGTGGCTCCTGTGAGGCATGAAAGAATAGTAGACCAAGTGTCTTTTTTGGGTAAATGGATTCATTATTGTTTTTTGAAAAATATTTTCCAGTTTTATTTAAGAATTAATCACACATAGAAAAATGAACTTAACCAAATATCAAAAATCTTCAAAACATACTTAATGATTGATCTCAAGTTAGGCTATTAAAATTTCCTTTTCCTAAAACTGATTTCAGAATTGTTTAAGATAATCAAAATAATTTTCACTAAAATATCAGCTGCGACTAACTTTGTTCGCTTCAAGGTTAAGCGGATGTAACATATTTATTTACAGAATCCCTAATTGGTTCGGGATGTAAATATCACCGAAAAGAGAACTAGATAATAGAGTATGATATATAGATATTTATGACAGCCTTACAGATATCATAGATATTGTGTCACTTCCATCGAGCTTGTTGAGTACCCCGATGAAGTTATCTACTTCTCCCATTGAATTTCCTTTCACCACTTTAATTAACACTTTTTCATTTTGCTAAGATGAGGGCAATCAATATACAAATTTCCTTTTATCATCTCTTTTGGACAAGATGGGGGCAATCAAATTATGAATTTCCTTTCACCATCTGTCTTATATTTTAATATTTTGAAGTGGGGGCAATCAATCTGTATGTAACATACAAGGGATGATATCTATTTAAAATTTTTGAAAAGAAGGTCTGTCAACAGTTTTAAGAATACTCTGAAACTAAATTTCTTCCAATTTTCAATACACCTTCACCTATAGGAAAATAATTTATGGGAATTTTAATCTTTTCAGGGATCCACCTTGAGCGAATTAGTCAATTTAAAGTCCGATAGTAGAGCTAAAATTATCAGGATTAGCCTAGACATACTTTTTCAATTAAAATAAAAAGAACATAAAGATTTTTTCCTAATCTTGTTTTGAAAATATGTTTTTAAGTCTTCAGAGTCAAGGTAAGTTTCTTTCTTTCTATGAAGACTAAAAGAAAATAAGAAAGGAGAAAGAAAATCTGAAGTGGATAAGAACTTGGGGATAAGTAAAAATAACAAAATCAAGGATTTGGAGGGTTTGAAACAAAATATCCTAATCCTACACGAGTTTGTGTCTTAAATTCAGACTTCTTTCGAGTTCATTTATTATTATTTTTATTTTCATTTCAGAGATGGCTTCAGAATTTATCAGCAAGACACTTCAAGTTATAATTTTATACATTTCTGATTTTTAGGTCAAGTGATAATATTATCATGAGAAAAACTTCCTTCACCTTAATTTCAAAAAGAATTTATAAATTTTATTTGAACTATAAGAAGAGTAAGGACTCATACCTTATTTTCCTTTTGAATTTTCAGCAAGGCAAATTATTTATTTATCACATGTTTTTAGAGAAATCAAATGCTTGAAAGATGAGTGTCGAGCTTTTATTTAGCCTCATCTCTTGTTCAACAAGATCTATTTTGCAAAAGGAATGAAATATAAAATATCAGATAATCTTGTAAAAGATGTTTTTACTTTTCATTTTAATGATGTCAAGCAATCATAAATTTATTAAAGATATTTACAACAAATGATCAAATGACTCAGATAAAAAGAAAAAAAATCAAAATTGCCAATGTCAATCCAATCCGATATATACAATGGAAATCTAAAATGTAAATACTACATGAAATTTTTTAAATAACGTCCATTGATAGGAGCATCAAGAATTTATCCATTAAGGTTTTCCAGTGAGAATGAGTTTTTCCCCTCGACAGCTACAATTTTGAAAGGTCTGAACTAGAGATGATCGAATTTGCCATGTTTCTCTTCGTCTTCCTTTCTAGCTTCCCATCTTAAAACTAAATCGTCGGGAAGAAACTCCATGTCTTTAGATTTTTTATCAAAAAGGGCTTTCATATTATCCTAGTATTTTTTAAGCTTATCATCCACTTCTACTCTGTTTTGTTGAACTTCGATGATTTGATTGATTCTTCTTGTAACATCATTTGGCTCTTCATTCGCATCCTGCTAGAGTTTCATCACAGGAAGATAAATATTAATAGGAAGTATAACATCGATACCATAAACTAATTGGAAAGGAGACATACCTATAGATTTTTTTGTACCAATTTGGTTTTCCCATGAGGCGTATTTTAAGTGTATATGCTAATATTTTTTTATTTTCTATCAAAAATTTCTTGATTATAGTCATCAAACTCTTGTTAGATTATCCAGCCAACCTGTTTCCCTAAGGATAATAAGTTGTAGAATGACCTAAAATAATATTGTATTTTTGATATAAATTGATCATCGTCGTAGATTTAAAAGCCTGAGCATTATCAGTAACTATTTTCCTAGGACAACCAAATCTTGCTAGGATGTTTTCTTCCAAAAATTTTATCACTACTGAATTTGTAGCATTCTGAGTTGGAATGGCTTCAACCCATTTCGTAAAATAATCAGTAGCGGTTAGAATCCACCTATGTTGAGCACTTGATTGTGGCTGAATTTCTCCAATGAAGTCTAAGCCCCATTGTTGGAAAGGAGCTTCAGATTTTACTGGAATTAAAGGTAAGGCGGGAAGATTTTGCTTACCAGCAACTAGTTGGCATGAATTTCAAGCTTTGACCCTTGCATTTACATCAGTAAATAATTTTGGCCAATAATATTATGCCCTTAAAATTTTGTAAGTTTTTTATCTCCAGGCATGATGTCCTCCGCATACTCCTTCATGAAATTCATCGATGACTCCTTTTGTTTCAGATTCTATCAGGCAGCATAACAGGAAACCCAAAGGGTCTTTCCAGTATAACTTGCCATCAACAATGAAATACTTAATTGCATGTAACTTTAAAGTTCTTGCTTTAGAAGGAGTCATGTCATTTGGGCATTGAAGAGTAAGGAGGTATGTAACAATATCATTGTACCAAGTAGAGAAATAAAACTTATCTTCAATCTGAATTATAGGTGCTTGATCGTCAATTTCCTCTATATCTAGAAGATAATCATGAGACTCGAAGTTATCCATTCCAAGTGCTCTGAAATTTGATTCGGCTAACAGTCTTTCCAGACCTTGACCTTTCACTAGTTTGGTTGGCTTCACTTCTAAATCAAATTCTTGAATTTTTGCCAACCATCTACCTCTTCTTCCATCATTGTTTGGTTGCACCAAGATATCTTTAATTGCATTTGCTGGTACATAAGAAATTATTTTGGAGTGTAAGATATATTTTCGGAAAGCCTTGAGAGCCTTCACCATCGCATAAGCTTGTTTTTCGAGAATGTCATATCTTAGCTCTGCATCTCTGAGGCTTTTGCTGAAAAAGGATATTGGTTGTTCGAATCCTTCTTTGTTCTTTTGAAGGAGCACTGAAGCAACAGTATGTTCAGAAGAAAGGGAGAATATTAAGAATTCTTTTGTATAGTATGGACTTACCAAAACCTGTGTTTCTCCTATAACTTTCTTAATAGGCTCGAAAGATGCTTTGGATTTTGCATTCCATTTTACTTCACTGTCATTTTTTAGCACATATGTAATCAATTTGATTATTTCAACAAATTTAGGAATAAATCTCCTCAAAAACTTGGTCTTACCTAAAAAAGATTGAATCTCTTTTCTATTTCTAGGAATATTAATTAGGTCAATAGCCTCAACTCGTTTAGGATCAACCTTAATTCCATCCTTTGAAACTATATGAAATAAAAGTTTACCTTCTTGCATGGCAAAGTATGATTTTTTGGGATTAAGAGACAAACCAAATTTTTCTGCACTTTTCAAAATTTTGTCTGTGGTGCACCAAATGTTATGCATCAGAGTTAGAAAAATCTGTCAAATCATCCAGATAAATAACAACAAACTTATCTCTCCTGCCAACGAATGCGATATCCATTGCTCTCTGGAAAGTTGTTCCTGCATTCATTAGACCAAAAGACATTTTTTCATACATGAAAGTTCCCCATGGAGTAGTAAATGCAGTCTTTTCTCTATCATCTTCATGAACAACAATATGATTATATCCTGAGAAACCATCAATCACAAAAATTATGTTAGTCCCTACTACCTTCTCTAAAACATGGTCCATTTTTTGGAGTGGATAGTTATCTTTAAGAGAAGACTGATTTAGGTTACTAAAATCAACGCAGAGTCTTATTTCATTGTTCTTCTTTCTAACAAGGACAAAATTGGCCACCAATTCAGAGTATCTGAGGGGAACAATGATTTTTTCCAAAAGAATTGGGTTTATTTGTCTAAGCTTCTTCTTGAAAGGCTTAATACCATGTTTTAAGGGAATCTTGTGTTCAATAACAGAAGTATCATAAGTTTTAAAATCATCATAAGACCATGAAAAAACATCTTTATACTATTTAAGTAACTCAATGTATTTACTCTTTATTTGTGCCAGAAGATATTTTGATATTTTGACCATTTTGGGATTTTCATTAGTTCCTACATTACAATCTTCAACTTCTTCTGGTTGAGGTCACAAAGTAGACTTTAAAGGTATATCATCCTGGTCAAACAACCTTTCTAGAGGGATCAGACCTCTAGGAATTTGATTGTTTTTATGTAAGAGCATGTGGTGATTTGCAATTTTATCTTGAAACTTCTTCGGGTTCTCTCCTTCCTGCATAATCCAAGCAGGATCATTCTGATTTTCTTGATCTATGTGGGTCTCAGAAAACTCATCTACCATTTCCAGGAACTGTTTGATTTTTTCATCATCTTCAAACACTTTCCAATGTTGAAAATTGTTTGGAATCGAAGGTCTATGCCTCATCTCAATATGATATTTCAGCTTCAAAACAGTAGGCGGTATGAAAGTCATAGCAGCTTTGGCTAAAGAGTCATCGTGTTGATTTTGTATTCTGGGAATAGAGTGAATATTAAAAGATGAGAAGAAATTATATATTAGATTCTAGGAATAATTCCTATACAATCTCAATCTCGGATGCTTAGCTTGATATTGTTGTTTTATTTGTTTTACAATGAGCTCAGCATCTCCGTAAACTATCAAATGTTCGATTTTTAATTTTCTTGCAGCTTCTAATCCTAAAACTAAAGCTTCATATTCACAGACATTATTGGTATAATCAACATCCCATTGCAATCTATAAGAGAAAGGAATAACATACCCATCACCTAGTGCCACAAATAAAACTCCAACTCTTGCTCCTTTGCAAGATGAAGCACCATCGAAGAACATTTTCCTCATCCCTTTTTCTAACATTTATATTTTTCTTTGAAATTTCTATTTTTTGATTTTCTTCTTCTATACATTCCTCAAAATCATCATCTATAGATAATATACAATTTCCTAAATCTTGATCAACAACATAGACTGGGTAGTAATTGGGGTTTTAAGGGTCACTTACAGTATACGTCAGTCTAGTTTCTTTGTATAGTTGAGTAAATTGTCCACCAAAAATTGGAATTGTCGTGTAGGACATATCTAGATGAACCAATCCTCCTAGATTTGCACTCCAAGATCTGGATAGAAGCATGTCATACTTGGCAGGAACGTCAGCAACAACCACATCCATAAGAATACTTTTCACAGGAACCTAAGCAAGATTTACCACTAAATCTTTAATCATGCCCAGACACTTACCTTTCTAGAATCAAACGAATATAAATCTTGATAAAGTTTGGTAATTTCAAGGCCCAATTTTTCCATGATAATATTAGGCATTAAATTGTGTGAAGCCTTGGAGTATAGCATGCAATTGTGAAGTAAATGATCATGCATAGTCAATGTCATATAGAAAGGAGCAACATAATCCTTATTTTTTTCAATGTGTGGTCCAAACATGATTGTAGTTTTTTCATCCTGCAAATTAATAACATCAGCTTGACATTCAGCATCAGAAAAATGTATTGCTTTAGCGATTTGTTTTTTATAGATTGAGTTTCTAGCAAGTTCACCCAGAGGCATTGGTTTAATTTTATTAAGTTCATTCTCTAAATTGAAAGTCCTGTTGATACTGAGAGGGGGGTGAATCAGTATCAAGTACAATTTAAAACATTTTTCAACTTATACTTAAACCATTCAATTATATCCAATGAGAAATGAACAATAGTATAAGAGTTACACCAATACACCACAATATACCATGCACAATATATGAGAAATAATCAATACTTTTTGTT